>VZTB01000685.1:0-13574 GCA_013397245.1 Thryothorus ludovicianus
TTTAGGTACAGGAAGGCTGCTATAAGGTGAATCCCAATTCTTCTCTATGTAGGCATAATCATTTGAGATCTTGGTCCTTCTAGGACACAGGCATAGAATGACAAAGCATGACTCTTTCTATTTTTACATAATACTTGTAAACTGAAATAATGCACTCATGGATTAAGAGTCTCCCTTCTCATGTATGAGAAACAGAAAGACACATTTAGCTCTCCTGTCCCCCAGCTGAGTGTGTTCTCCATTAGAACATGAATATCATAAGTAGAAACATTTCTAGTGTCCCTGGGATGATAACATCAGAGGTATTTAGGAAGAGAGAAACAAATAAAAGGCAAATCATGCCTAAAGATTTACCTAGAAGAGAGGGAGACTTAAAAATCTGAATTAATCTCTGCAATTTTAATTGTTTAATATTTAGTCCTTATCTTAAAAGAAATACATACTTGGTTCCAAAGTTGCATGAGTCTCAACTTTTTGTTGTACTGCATCAAGTACATTTTACATGGGCTAAAAAATGCCCTATGTACAGAAATGAGAATTTAATATTCATCTAATAAAAATAAGGTCTGAAAGGTTTTACTAGTTGATCACTCCTGAAATGAATATACAGTGCTTTCCCAAGTGTATCTCTAGCTTTCTTGCCTTTATGTGAAACATGTTCACAATCAGATTTTATGGGAAGTTTGATTTCCATATAGTGTCCACACTATATGGGAATCTAATAACAGTACTAATAAAGGCCTTAGTATTAACCCGCATTTTATTTTCTAGTATATTTTCATCTGAAAGTTCTAGGAGAGTGAAATAAAAGGAATAATTAGGTAGTTTTTATTATCCTTGTACATAGCAGAAGCTCTATTCTTATTTCTAGTGTTAATAATAAAAAGAATTGGTGCAAGTATGTTTTTCCTCAATAAAGTTTTTATTCTAAAGCTCCATTCTTTACATATGTAATTTTGAAAAGCATAATGATTTCTACAGTATAGATTTCTACTTGATATTTTAAAACTAAGAAGTTGAGTGAGATTTGTAAAGCACTTGAAAAGATGAATTGACTTAAATAAAAAGCGAAGTATCATTGTTTTTTACAGTACATTGCACATATTCTGAACTGTTCTATTGTCATTTTATAAAAAGCTAAACATAAGTGCTAGTTGCTTTTTATGTGTTGTGGAGAAGTTTAATTAACTTACCAGTAGGTGCCCAGTATTCCTGAGAATATATATTTGAATAAGATCAGTTCATTTCTAATGAAGGATCTAAAAGGTGATGCAAGATGTACTGGTTACTGTCACAATGGGATGAGATTTTGGTTAAAAAAAAAAAACATAACTCCCCCAAAAACCCGCAGGAGAACCAAGCCTCTGAAACTTAATCACATGCATTAATTACAAAACTATGGTCATACATTGAAAACTTTTGGCAGAAAAAAAAAAAAAGTTTAGAAATCTAGGAAAAAAATCTTACATTTTTTCCTGAAAAAGTTTGTATTTTATTCTAAAGTTGACTTAATTGAGGTCTCAGTTAGAAGACAAGAACGTATTTTTCAATTTTCCTTCCAAAAGTGATCATCTTTCTGGGAAGTATTTTAATTACTTGAAATAATAAAAATTAGTTGATTTAATCTGTTTTGCAATGTTTTAAAATTATTGATATAAGTATCTCATCTTGCTCCATATTGCTTGGACACAAAACAGATTTTCACTGTATCATATTGACTTGCTTTTAAAAGTAATATTTTATCTTGAAAACAAAATGAGGGCATTTCAGATTTTGACTACATTTTTCTTCCTAGTTATGAACATTCTTTGCCTTTAAGTTTATTTTCCTAATCAGCATAGCTGAACCCTTTGCTGATGTTTGTTGTTAGGGACAAATAATTTTATTCTCTCTTAGATTTTTGTCCACTTAAATTATTGTTCTTCCAGTGAATTCTTCCATTTTCACTTTAAGATTGATCTTACAAGGCCTTATTACTGAAAAGATAATCAAATCCAGGTACCTAAATATTCACCCATGGAGATACTGAATCATAAAGACCAATCTGGGCTTTTTTTTAATGAGCCAGACAGGCATAGGGTATTGAGAACCAATGTTTCTGACACTGACACTCCTGGGAGGACAAAAAAATGATCTGTAAGGCAGGGAAACAAATGGACAAAAGTTGTTTCTCTTGTACATTCTTTTTGTTCTTATAATAACCTTGAGATGCTCTCAGATCTTTTTTAAGTAGCTAGTTTAAAAATAACTGTATATAGCAGATTGAGTGTTCTAAGTAAAAAATAGTCCTGGTTATATGCAATCACAGGGGTTTGAAAGCACTTTGAGTGTACTAAATTACATGATGAGATGATTCCTATTTCTTCCAAGCTACAGAAAGCTTATCTGTGCAAAGAACATCAAAATACATTTAGAATGAAAGTTAAAGCAAATTGCTAGTCCTGTAATAAAGATTGAAGCAAAAACTGGAAAACATAAGGAGGATATCTGATCTATTATAATAGAGGGAAACAGCCCAACAGTGGAAGAAGTGCAGTAAAGGATAATAAAGCAGCACCTTTTTGATCAAATCGATATTAATACTGTTGCTTTATAAGAGGGATTTTTTTTTTTTTNACTGAGTTAGGAGCTTTATGTCCTGGATAAAAAATGGGCAGTCCTCCCCTCCTCCCCTTGCCAACCCCACAACTGCGTCCCCAGAAAAGCTCAATCTGTTGTCAAATTTTTGCAGATAATGTGAATTTTGCATTTCCTATCTACTTATGACTAATAAAATATTTTCTTATTATTTTTTGATAAACTGTATCAGTCCTCAAGAGAAAACATTTCCCTTTCAACTGTTCAAAATAGCACATATTCTGTTTAGATCAAAATATCAGCCCATCCATATGAACACTCCTGTCTGGATATTAAGAATATAGTTCAATATAGTCAATAAGTGAATATATTGAAAATCAGTGTTTCTCAATAAATTTAATAAAGTTTAATTTAAGAAATTTTCATAATCATATTTGTATCTAGTCCACAGGCATGTAATGCCTTATCACAAAACCAAATTCCTTCACTACCAGGTGACAATTTTTATAAAAGTATTTATTTTTAATCAAGCTGTCAAAATAGATACTTCTTCACTTGACCTTTTTTGGCTTAGTGGTGTTTTTCCACACTTGACCAATTTTAATACCTGATTATAATTTTCATTGGCCAGGAACAAAACACCTATTGAAAAATGAGACGTGACTTATAACTGTGCATGATGATAGACCACACAGGTATAATTTAAATAATCTACTTTCTGGGGAGGATAGACACTATCTTGTAAAAATTTCTAATTTTATTTTTTCAGCAAATGTACCATAATGATCACAATTATGTTTAACTTACGTGAAGATACCTTTTTATTTGTTTTAACATTGACTATTGAAAAAATGGGCCTTAAAAAAAAAGCAACATACAAACAGACAAAAAATACACCACAACCATTCACAGTGAGTGATAACATAAAGTCAAAATAGGAATCCAGTAGCAAAGTAGCTGTTATTTTTTTAATACCAAAGGCAGATTTTCTATAGAGAACCGAGAAGTCTGCATTAAACTAGAAAAGCTGCATGAACAAATAGATTTGACCATAAAATTTGTATTCATAAAGATACATCTGACTTTAGAGATAGTAAGTATTCAAAATAACAGAAATGATGTGAACATACATATCATTTAGCAATAGCTATTGAGGAAAAAAAAAAATAGTTTTTAAAAGTAGGTTAGAAGTTGTACTTACCTACTCAGGAAGGTGATTTTATATTTAAGTAGATTCACTTGATGTCTGAAAGAGACTTTGACTTTAAGAGGAAAGAAGGGATCCTAATATAGGTTCCCTACTGAGGAAGCTACCACTAAGTAGGAATTAGAAAATACTGCAGATGCCGGTCAAAGACTACCAGAAAAATCTTACAGGGTTTTTATATAACCATAAGTAGCCCTTTAGAATTATGATTTTCTACTTTGGTTTAAAAGGACTGAGGGGAAGCTATGATCAGTCTATTTATCTTACCTAAGTATCTTTAGTATGCAAAGGCTTCTTGCATTTTGGCCTTGGACTCAGACTAGATGTTCTGCTTAAACATGATTGTCTTACTTAAAACAAAAGTTATCTTACACCAAATTAGGAAACAATGAAAGAAGATTGAAATAGTGACACTCCACTTATTAAAAAAATAAAACATCCACGCCCTCAACTTGCATAACAAACTAATCAATATATTCAGAAGTCTACTCTATAACTTAAAAAGATAATCACCCAGGAACATTAGAGTGGTTATCTTATTTCCCAGAAGAGTTGAATCCTGTGTTTCAGAGCAGGATTAATAAATAAAAGACAGAAACTTAGCTGAAGTTAATTTCAGACCATTTTCACAAAAATCTTTTCGACCTTAGCTCTGGTTCAGTTGGTCCAATGAAACATGAAGATTAATAAACCTTTCAAATATTTTCTATTGTATGAAGTACTAAATGAAAACAAAAGTGCATGATTATATATTTATTTCATAATGTTGTAAGAAAGAAGAAATTTAGATCTGAGTTAAATAGTTGTGTAAGACAGTTCTCTCTGTAATGCACATGATGAGATAAATCATCTGGAGTAATTAAAAAGGAAAAACAACATCACTTCCATGAGAGTAAGTTATTTGCCTACTGGATACAGAAGGAATGGTGAATTGCTAGTTAAAATGTTATACAAAATAGAATCTGAAAAAAAATATATTAAGGACAATATATTGGCATCCAGTAAATATTAATGAACATTTTTCCCTACTGATATATAAAATCAAACATAAATTGGTTATGACTGGTTTTCAAGGTAATATCTGTAATTCAATTTTTTTTTTTTTGGTTTATTTTTCTGACTATAGCATCTGCAGAGATTTTGGGATGCAAATGATCCTTGTTGCCAGTTACATTAAAATGAGATTGCCAGCATCTATCAGCTGAGTGGTGTGGGCCTGTAAGGACATATTAAGACTTTTTCCTTTGCACAGATAAAGATAAATACAGTATACCAGCTAATACATTCTAAACACTGACCCATTTTTCTTTTCCAGACATGGTTTCAACCAAAAAAGCAAAAGCAATGTGCCTTTTGTGGTTTGACTCAGTAAACAAGGCATAGAAACAAAATAGTTTCATCTCCCCAGTTTAAAAAATTGACAATATGTAAACTCCGTGACCCTGACCATAACATCTATTTCTTGAAATTTAAAAGTCACATATTTTTGGAATGTCTTGATTAGGAAGGGAGGCAGGAGGATCTTCAAGTCCAACTCCTGACTCCATATGGGGCAAAATAAAAGTTAAACTATATTTCTAAAATGTTTCATGAATGCAAACAGTGTTGGGGCCATGACCACCCCCCCATGGAGCTGGTACCAGTGCTTGACAATCCCCTCATTGAAAAACTTTTTTCTAATATATAATCTGAACTTCCCCTGCTGCAGCTGCAAATCAATCCTTCATGTCTTATCAGTAGTCACAAGAGAAAAAAGATTTTCACCTCTTTCTGCTCCCTCTCATGAGGAAATTTTAGTGAGTAGTGAAGTCGTTCCTCCCTGCATCAACGCCCTCTCCCACTCCCTTTCCCTCCCTTTAGTTTTATGGATTTTTGATTTTTTTTCTGCAGTTCTCTTGTCAGTTCTGTACGGGGCTTCGGTTTGCTTATAAATACCAGAATAAAAATAACAGGTCATCTTCCTTAGAGGCAAGACAATTTTGGACTAAGTAGGAAGAAATACATGTATATGAAATATAAATTTCAAATATATCTGCACTAGGTCTCCTTCACTTTTCTTTATTTTCCCCTTGGCTTGTAATTGGTACACTTGCAGCATTTTTCACTTCAGTGTTGAACTCAATGATCCTTCTGGGTCCTTTCAACATAGACTATTCTGCAATTCTGTGATTTTTGCAGTACAAATTACTATATTAAACAGAAAGTTAATACACTGTACTGACAGACATTGGAATCTTTGTTTTCAGAGTTCACTCCATTAGCACCTTGGAGAAAAAACAATCAAAAGGTAAATTTTGATGTAATTTTTCCAGTATAAAATTGAAAGTTCATCTATGTCAAGACACAGATGAAAATGAAGAATAATTTTAAAATATTTAGTACTGTAGACTTCAGTATTTGTCTTTGACTACTTATATTCTTATTGGTTGCAATACTGTATTTTCTGTAACTGTATTCTGGTAGTAATATAGAATATATTAGATTCTGATGGCAAATGAAACTTAGCTGAATATCATCAGCATTAAAACATTCAGCATGTTTTCTTTCTATGTTTCTTCCATTCTAAAAGAAAAAAAAGATAAAATGAAAACAACAGAAAAAAAAATCAAAGAAATGTAACCCACGCTCTTGTTATTACAGCACAGCATCTGTAGGCGTCCATTAGAGTCACGTGAGATAAACTAGCATTGAAGGGTTATCCTCTGCAAATTGCTGCAGCAATATGACTTTATATATTCATTTATTTCAAACTGAAGGTGTATAAACACTGATTGCTCTGCCTTTGATCTCTTAAACTTGTTACAAAAGATTTTTCAAACAAAAGCAGGCTTTTGTGCTCTGCAGTTACAGTTTGGGGAAATGTAGGCCAAACAACAGAAATGTTAATTAGACAGGGGACTACAAAAACTTTCTGGGCTTTTTAGCTCCGTTATAACCATCTATTACAGAAGCAACAAGTTGATTTCCCTATTTGTTGAATTGAAAAAATATTGCAGCAAGTTAACCTTGAGCCATCATTTCCATAATTTGTGCTTGCTCGCTGTGTATTAATTGATGCTTCCATTTGACTGCTTTTCTTTAAAAAAAAATCTAAAGAAACATCTAACATAAACTGCATATTAACATTTCATTTCTTATTATGTCTTTCTTCAAGTAGTCAGATTATGGGGGAAAATTACTCTTTTCATAATCAAGATTTCACTGAGCAATGTAAAACATGGAGTTATTTGAAGGGAGAAAAAAAGAGGCATTGAGTTTTAGATATATTTTATTGTTCCTGAAAAAAAAGCATGACATTTCTATTATTTTTTTAGTAAGAATTAATATTCAAGTGCTTACCTTACTGCTATAGATCAAAATCATTATTTTCTTAAGCCAATTAATTTCAAGAGAGAGACAGTGTGATTGTATCTTAGAAATGACACTTCCTGAAACAGAGTTTCTATTTTCTTCAATTAGCAACTTAGTTCAGTCATTAGATCCAAGTTAGTAGCTGTGTTTGTTCAGGGCCTTTCAAAATTAAAAAGTGCAATAGCCAGCATTGCTTTAGGTTACCACATGACCGTTTACATTCTGAAATGTCAAGTTGACCTCTCAGGCAAAGTGATATGTTGCTTAAGTGATACTATGTTGATGAATGTAAAATGTTTGATTGGTTCCAGCATATAAAAAGAGAAATGTGACTACATGTAGATGAGAATGATGTAATTAGGATATAATGGGATTTGGAATAGGATTAAGTGAGGCTATGCCCCATGCTGAAGAAGGAGGGGGTAAAATTAAGAAAACCAATACTTGGGAAACTGTGGAAAAACACGGTTGTTAGGACTGAAAGATACCGTATTCATCCTGATTTATACTGAGGCCTAGAATAGCATTAAGAGAAATATAGGAAATATGTGAATTTTAATTTGAGCACCATTCTGGTTACTCTGTTTAACAATCCTTCATAGATGTTTTAAATTTCACATAAGCAATCATCTCTTTAATTCTGAATTTATTTGTGGAAGTTCTCAAAGAGCACAAAGAATAGATAATATCTTCTGAAGTGTGGACAACTGACATTGCTTTATGAAATTAATGTCCCTTGCAGGGTGAGCTCCAATTGGAGTTTGAGCTAGGGTAAAGACCTGAAGAATGACTCTTCCAACAGAAGCTCAACAGAGATTTTTGTATTTCTTCTACAGATTTTCATTTATAAAAAAAATCATACATCATATGTGTATGTATTTGTCTCAGTCTGATATAGGTACTTTCTTGATATAGGCTCTCCCATATAACACAATTTCACATGTTCTGTGATACCTGAGATATCTGCACGGACCTGGCAGACTTTTAGAAGTTAAGTTGTTACCCAGTGGATTCTAACAAGCACGAGATCATTAAATCAAGTCCTTTATGTAGACATTTTTGTTTAGTTTTCTAAAATATGAATATGAATCCTCCACATCAAGGCAGATTGCAGATTCACAGAAGGGATGAAGTTTTAGAGACCTCTGGAGGTCATCTGGTCCAAACCCCTTCACAAGTAGAGCTTCCTAAAGAGTTACCCAGGACCATGAATATCTCAAAGGAGGGAGATCACAAACTCCCCAGAAAACTTGTAATAGGGCTCAGTCACCCTCACAATAAAAATGTTTCCTGATGTTCAGACTGAACCTTCTGTGTCTCAGTTTGTGCTGATTGCCTCTGGTCCTTTTACTAGCCTGGCTCTGTCCTCGCTGAACCATCTCTGTGGGTATTTATATATATTGACAAGATCCCCTGAGGTGATTTAGGCTGCTCAGTCCCAGCTCTCTCAGCCTTTTTGCATTCGAGAACTGCTTCAGTCCCTGCATCATCCTTGTGGCCTTTCTGTGGACTCTCTCCAGTATGTGCCTCTCTCCCCTGTGCTGAGACCAGAACTGGACACAGTATTCCAGGTGCGTACACCACCAGTGCTTGAATAAAGGTGAAGGATCAGCTCCCTTCATCTGCTGTGACAGAATGAACTGCAGAGTAAATTTACTCCTATTTGAGAGTGGAAAATTTGAGAGCTTTAGGAAAATTATCATCGACTCAGCTACCTCCAGGTTAATTTATTTCTTTATATTCAAGAAAACAGAGTTTTGATGTAAAATTACAGAATTCAGAGAGCTATATTAGCTTCTAAAGAATAATAGGTGAGACTAGATGTACTTGCTAATTGAGTGGCAAAAGTCCGAAATACATATCTTAAACTTACTGAGAAAATAATCCTAAAAAGATAGGGTAAAGTTAAAAATCTACAAAGAACATCAAATCTTTAACTGCATGGCATATTTTACACCACATTTTTATTTACCTTCCTGGAATCACCTTTGGAGATTACTGCTGTAATTACTGTTTGTCAACCAGAGAAGCTTATAAGTGTCTGGGACAGGTGATTTCCAAGATAGAGTACTTATACATAGGCAGGAGGAATTTTAAACACATAATCTGTTTACTTATTTATTTTTATTTTAATCTTTCTCTTTTTTTTCCCCCTGTAGTTTAAATGCTATCAGTCCTTGCGGACTTTTTCTATTTTCCTAATGAAGGACATGTGCATTCTACCAAAAAGCCTGAATCCTGTGAGGAAGAGGGCACTGTTTAAGGAAAGCTTTATCTTTCTCATGTGGCCTAACTTCTTCAGACACACAGTATGTTCTGCAGTGCCTTGAGATTGTGCTTAGCATTCTTACATTGAAATTGCCAGCACGAGAACAGAGAATCCTCTATTTTGCATACTAATCACAATCTATGTTTTGTTTCTTACTTTTCACGTACTACTGACTATTTTTGTCTTTTATTCCCTAGTATTAAGTGTATTTTTTCTTCATTAAAAATTTTTACATTTTCATGTAAAAATTGTCCCTCACAATATCCAATAAATTTAATTAGTAGAAAATTAAGCTTGTTTAGGTAATTCCTTTACACTAATATACTTTACAACAACATATCTCCTTAGGTATTGACATATATAAGGAAACATAGGGGAAAAAGAATTCATAATAGGCCAGTTGAGGAGCAGCAGTATCTTTCTCTCCTTGCAACAAAAGCATATCAGGAAACACAAGTTATTTCAAGTGCTTAAATTGTCCAGTTGTGAGATATGTCCCTGAAGTGCTGATAGAAACATGGACGAGTATGCAGTTAAATGCCATACTGCAAGCAACAGAGTGCCATGAATGTTCCATTAGTTTCCAAGGACGATTCATTGCATTACAATAAATCAGTAGGACAGCTTATAAGCTGTAGAAGCTGTTTCAGACGACTACTTATATTCATTAATTTTTTTAAAACAGAACTTGTTCTTTCTTGCTTTGATACAACCAAAATTACTACTGTAGTTTATTGGCACAATTTACCCACCGATAATTGCTCTGCTCCCCTGAAACTTTTAGGTTGATATTCAGCTCCTACAAAGTAGGAATCTAAAACTCTGTTGTCTAAGCAGTTTCTAAACTCTCCTCACGGTTTTATAAAGATCTAACAAATGCAGTTGTCAGAATTTTGAAATCTAGTCAGTTGTATATGAAGTGCAAAGACTTTTCCTGGCAATGCAGCTCTCAAGACTTCAGTGACTGGGATTCAGTAAGCAAATGTGAAATACAAAGCTTCTTAGGTCAATCAGAAGATATATCTTTTCCAAAACAGACTTGAAATTGGCATTTAGATCTCCTGTGCATTTTTTTCTACTTATCTAGGATTTGCAAGCAGATGAAAAATTAATTTATATCACCTTTCTTACTAATCTTAAGAAATCTCATCCATTGTTTGTCTGAAAGGCCAGTTAGTGGGAAAACTTAGAGAAAAGCTAATAACTTTTTAAAAAATGGTAATTCAAATGATGGGTGAGTTTTTCAAAGACATTTAGCCATGGGTCTAGCTCTGCTCCTTTCAAATTCTGTTTTACATATTTTCATGTTGCCTCAGAAAAAAAAATAATTTCTAAGCATCAGAGCCCTGTGAAAAACTTGAAAAACTTGTATCCTTTGGCATTTTTATTAGTAATATTTAAAAGTCTCAGTTCATTTCATATGAAATAGCTGTTTTCAGCTCAAAGTACAAAAATAGTTTGAATTTGAATATTGGAAACCTAAGCAATTAAACCATATGCACACTATGGAAATACTAATATAAGCAATGAATACTACTTACTCAACAAGAAATGAGCAATGGAAAGCGTGGAAAGATCCTTTTAGACCTGGTTTTGACTTGTTAAAACTATGAAAATGTGTCTGTCAGATGGCATTGCCTACACAATTATGATACAGAGCTGATAAAACTTTATTAATCATCTTTCAGAAGGAAAGAAATTAAGATTAAATATCTAATAATAAATAAACAAGTGTTTAGGATAATCTAATTGTGTTGTTAGGTTGCATTAGTTCAGGAAACAATCATTTATACTGGTTTAGGACTGAAAATAACCTACTATAAACATCCAGCCAGGACCTCTATTACCTCCTGTGTAAATTATGTCCTTCTCCAGGAATTTGATGGATGAGTCCCTGTTGGAACCCTTTTCCATGCCTGCTTGAAATACACATTTTTTGAACACATTATAGCCTCTTTCCAGGCCATAAGTACCTGGCACTCTGTGAAAAGTGAATACATCTTTCCAACTGCTATTTGGCTCTGATATGAAGAAATTACTGTCAAGGTTAATTATCCCATTCAAAACTAGTTCTCACCTGAAGGCTTTCCAAAATGTTTTTGAAGTACCAGAGAGATTAATTTGCCAGACAAACTGTGTGAGATGCATATAGATGTGTTAGTGTAAAATTCGTCATGTACTTCTGATCCTAAATTTTCCTTTGCATGTAAAAATTAAGTCATATATTTTCAGCATTTGGAGTTATGTATGAAAGCCTAATAAGAACAGTAAAATGCTATTTGAAGGAACTAAAAAGTTACAATAAATAAGTTTCTGAAAATATTTTACCAAACTGAAACTGGCAACCACTTTCAACCAGCTGATTTTCTGTACTTTAAGTTATATTTCACATATCAGTTGGACAATGCATAGTTTTGTTCCACACATTAACTCTCACTAATTTTTTAGCTTTAGAATTATTTTTAAGTGCAGAAACTAGTACAATAAATTTCACATCTTATATAAAACTAAAAATTATCTACAGTATGATTTTACAAATAAATAAGGTGTCTTTTGCTAAAATGTCCAGCACATAATCTCCAATTATTGGAAAAAAACCTCTTGCATTATAATTTATGTTGCTTTTATAAACCAATTTTAATACTTTGAAAATTTTCTTTTTTGCATCATGAAGAATAAAAATTAAGTTTTGAATGATCTTAGTAAACTATTAATACATTTAAAATATATGTTGAATACAAAATTTTAAGGTGATCTCATAATTTTAGCTGCCTTCAGTTTTTCTATCGTGACGCATCAATCCTAAACCTGAGGATTCTTTAAAAAAAAAATGTGTTCAGCTGACTGCAAAGGAAAATCTGATTTGAGCACTCTATGAACATCGGGATGGAAATGGGTTGCAATGAACACAATATAAATATATGGGTGCTGGCATGTACACAGATGCCTCAATAGTTCTGAATCACACTCAGTTCAAGCAAATAGGATGCAAAGCATTATAAGCTCAGCAGTGCAGCCAATTGTATATTGTGAAATTCATTGTGTGGCAGCCTGTAAGCCATAATCAGGAGTTGTATTTTCTCAAATGTTAAATTCTCCAAAGGAATAAGGAGAAGAGACTGTATAACTCGCCTTCAGTAATAAAAATTTCATCACTTCACCCAGGTTCTGCTGCCACACAGAGATTGTTATCATTCTGTGGAACTTAGTAAGCATAGTGGTTATTGGAGTGAGCATACACAATCCTTCAATTCATGGTGATGGCATTTTTTGTTTGGAGAGATGACATTATGCTGCTTTGATTACACCCTGTCATCAGCTCTCACTGAGATCAGTGGATTCCATCTCAACACCCAAATAATGGAGAATGTGATAGGTTTATGAAAATATTGTCTGGAGGGTTGTGCTTCAATTTAAGACAAATTTGATCAAATTATTTTGGATGCAGTCAGTACAGACCACTGAACAAAAGAAAATTCCTGGGGAAGGAGAAAGGGAAATGAAACAAGGAAAAAAGGGGGAGAAGAGAAATCTAAAAGGACATCAGTCTTTCTGTATTTCATTGTTCACTGACCTCACAAGTCACAGCTCCTCTATCATAGCTCCCACAACTCTCCACAACTTTCTCTGTCATTTTCAATACTTAAATTTCTGTAGCCATTGCCTTCCAAAACCTACTTCCAGGATATTGTGAGAACAATCACTCCAGCTAAACTTTCCCAGCTTTATCTCTAAACATAAAGGGTTCATTTGATCAGCTTATAAATTGGAGATTTTTCTACTGATGGTACAACATGATTTTCCTTCATTTAGGCTAAAATTGTGTTTATTGCAGATTTTAAATATTGAAATATTTAGTGAAAACTAGATCAAATTATTCTCGCTATTTCCCATCCATGAAAACTACACTATAGCCCTAAAAGAATTGTATTTTGCTTGTATTTATTAAATTGTATTTAAGTTTTGCTTTGGATGTCATTTGCTCACTGTAGTACCCATAGCATGTATGTAAATAAAATAGCAACAATAATATTTATAGTTAATATGGAATATAGAATATAGACTATAGACTATAGACTATAGACTATAGACTATAGACTATAGAATATAGACTATAGAATATAGAATATAGAATATAGAATATAGAATATAGAATATAGAATATAGAAT
>VZTB01000685.1:15843-30841 GCA_013397245.1 Thryothorus ludovicianus
AATATTTTAAAATAGAATATGTTTAAGAATACGTGAAGATTTCAATATGGGGGTTTGGGTTTTTTAAAAAATATCTTTAGGTGGCAAAGAAAAAACTTAAACTGTTATTTTTATTATAAATTTACATTTCATCCTTGTGTATCTCCATATTCTTATAATATAAACTCTAAATCAGACTAGCATCTCAGTTCTATATTCAGGAGCAGTTCATTTATTATAATATGTGCTTACATTTCAGTGAGGAGGATGCCAGCCTTTTCATTCTGGAGCATATCCTACATTCAGTCCAATGAAAAGAATGCTCTAGGGACCATCTTCAACTGTCAATAAAAACAAGAACATATCTGTCTTCTGTGTAATAGCCCCGAAAATTGTTTCAGTGGTGTTTCCACCTGAAAATATACTTTATTTCAGATTTTATAACTTATAGTACATAGAAACTAACATCAACCAAAAAAAAATCCCAAAGAAATAAACAAACAAATAAAAAACCAAACCAAACAGGAAACTGTTAGGTGAACTGTAGGTCTTTTCAGAAACTATGAACTGGAAACTGAAAAGATTAAGCAAAATATTTGCTGGATACCATCTTATACTTAATTAATTGGTAGAATATGAACTAGAATTTGCAGCTTGGTCTGTGACTAAGTATCACTCCTTGAGGTAAAACCTTAATTATTGACAGTAGACACTTAGAAAATATTTTTTTTGTATGGAAAAATCTGCACATAATATGACACCCGCCTTGCCTGAAAAAATATTGACAATATAGTCATTTTTTCTGAAAAATTTTAGTCAGATCCCATTAACCTGCCCACAGACTAATATTTGATCATTCTCTATGACAGTAGGCAAAATTTGGTGCACACATCAGAGATAAATCATCAAATACCTCAAGTCTGAAGGGACCTGTTAACATCACAGTTGCTTGTTCCTTGTAGGACTACTTGTAATTAAAATATATAACTAAGAGCATCATCCAGATGTTCTCTGAAGACAAGAAGTGCTTTAAATGGGATCAAATTATGATGTTTTTAATAGAAAAAAGAACTCATGTTTAATAATTACATAGTTCACTATTACCAGAGATAATATTCAATCTTGCAATATCAAAGGATATCACATCAAAAGAAATATGACCAGCAGGCCAAGGTGGGATTATTGTCCCCCTCTAGTCTGCCCTCATGAGACCCTGCCTGGAGTAGAGTCCAGCTCTGTAGTCCACAGCACAGGAAGGACATGGAGTGGGCTCAGAGAGGCCATGAAGATGACCAGAAGGATGGAGTACCTCTCCTGTGAAGGCAGGCTGAAGAAGCCATGGTTGTCCTTCCTGGACCTGTAAAGGTTTTGAGGAGACGTCATTGAAGCCAGTCAGTACATAAAGGGGGATTATGAAGAGGAGAGAGAGGGATATTTTATATGGAAAGATAATGACAGGACAATGGAAAAAGGTTTTTCTGAAAAAATATGTTAGGAGGAAATTCTTTACTGTGAAGGCAGTGAGGCACAGGAACAGCTTGCCTAGAGAGGTTGTGGATGCCCCATCCCAGGAAGGGTTTAAGGTGGAATTGAATGGGGCCTTGAGCAACCTAATCTAATGAGTGATAGCCCTGTCCATAGGAAAAAGGTTGGAACTAGGTGATCTTTAAGGTCCCTTCCAATCCAAACCACCCTACACTCCTATTCCATTCAATTCTAAATTCAGTCAAATTATAATGAGCATTTAAATGGGATTCATCTGACCAGATGAAAACAGGTACTTTGTTTATATAAACACCTGAGTCAAAATCTAAAATATTCAGATTCATCTCATTGTGAAATGTTAGTGTCCCACAGCTGATTGGATGTCTATAATGTGTCCACATTTAAATCAGATCTGATTAAACATCTCTATTAAATCTTTTTTATCTATTTATGCTGAAACATTTTTGAGCAACAGGCTTTAAACCAATGTTCTTCTGGTTTACAATGAAAGGAAGCTATATTTTTTCCTCTAAATATCTTCATTCTCTGCCATCCTGGATAGCTCTGATCTCTGATGCTCTTTCTTCAAACGAACAGATGGTTCTATCATCTTCGTAACAATCAACAACTTCAACAACTTTTTCTGTTGACGCTTTTTTATTTTGTTTTGGAATGAATGAAACAACTGATTCTTGGGAATGTTATTATTTTAGGAATTTCTGAAAAAGTACTTATGAATTTGTTTTTTCTGTATAGTTATGTTTTTGGAGAATGTACAAAAAAAATAGATAGCAACTGACATGATCAGTGACAGGATAATTTGATTGATTTACTTCCCTTTGCCAAGTGGCCAATCTATCTGACTGAGATATGTTTCTACTGCTGCATACTCCGTAATAGTTTAGATTCTTGGTCCAATCAGAGACCAAAATGAACCTGATCTTAATTGGTTGTAACAGAAAAAATGATGGACACAGTTTTACATCACTAAAAAATTCTAAGTAAAACAGAATGAAGGATACATTTCACAAATATACTTGTAGTTCATAAAAGGGTTTAAGTAAAAAGCAGGAACATTGCTTCAGGCCAGGTTCATCCTGAAAAAAGTATAGAAAGTAGGCCTTTTCTGTCAGATTTATATTTTTCTATGATATGTTTGTTAATTTATAGAATATAGGTATCTAAACAGCCTCCTTACTAGACCTAGAAAAGAGGTTGACTTGAATCAAAAGATAATAAAACATTCAGGAAAGGGAAAAAAAATCTCTTGATGTATAAAGGTGAGTAGGTAACACACATTTCAAAAGGATGAAGGTGATATTTCCATTGATGCAACTAACAGACAAAAGTTCAGGAAGAAGCTGTCTGTCAAAGTAGAATAATAGAAGTCTGTTGAAAATAAACATTTGGAAACGTTAAAGCAAGAGGAAGATTGAACTTAAGACGTACCTAACATTTGCTGCCAAAATGTTGTGTGGGTGTTAACATGCAAGTAAAAGAAGAATGAAAAGCAGTTTTTTTCTTTGAGAGCTGAATGCTAAGAGCAGTACTCACATTTTTCTGGATACATGAGTTTACACAATGCTTTATAAAAATTGTAGAAAGAAAGGAAATAAAAAGTGCACAGAAATCGGAAAAAAATTGATAGATGAAACAGAGTTATAAATAACTTAACCAGCTTTAAGTAAAGTTAAAATTAAAGATGCATAAAAATAAAATAAGAAATTGCACATAAAATACGTTATTCAAAATTATTTTCATTTTAAGTAATGTAAAATAAAAAAAAAAGAAATAGGGAAAGAAAAAGTCAGTGAAGTTATGACTCCCTGAAGAAATGGACAATAAAGAGACATATTTATTACAGACTAGACTCAGAGTAGTATCTACACAAAAACTGTCTGCCTCTAATACTTTTCCATTCAGAAATAAGTCATACAAGAAGGAAAAAACAATCTGTCTTATTGGAATTCTCCATGTTCCAAATTGCACTCACTACTTTTAGTCCTCTTTACTGTGTCTGTGTGCCTTACAGAAAAGGTGCCCTTTGTACCATGCCGTGAAGACATCAGTAGGATCTCCCTCAGCCTTCTTGTTAAGGATGTACAAACTAAGTCTCTCAGCATCAAAGTACGCAAAGATGTCTGCAGACATCTGTGTATTGTCACTTTCAGGGATTTAATGCTGAATTAGATGGATTTGCCTTGAGCAAATATGGACACTGTGCACTTTACTCCCCCCCGAGCCTATTGGGAAAGAGATTTACAAGATGGTAAAACTGTGAGAACAGCCAATATTGAAAGAAAATGTGATGAGACATGAAAAGCAAATTATTAATTTGAATGGTCATTTTTTCATTTTCTCATGCTTTGCCTTCATGAATATGTTTGATACTAATAAATTCAATAATTTTCTCTTTGTGTAACCTAGTTAATAATATCTTATATTCAAACATATTGTGAACAGGTTTATATGCTCTAGGGTTTTTTCCTTGTTGGAAATGTTTTAAGTGTAATATTTTAAATTTCACAGCATTTAATTAAAAACTAAAATTGATTGTTTTTTGACTGTACTTTTTCCTCTTATTTTTTTCCCCCTCATTTACCACTGACTTTTCAAAACTCTTCAGTTTAGAAAAAGAAGCAAATGAAAGCAACAATGGAACTGTATTTTTGTTTCTTTCAAGTTTTGCAAAATATGTCAAACAAGCTAAAGAAAATTTGCATGTAATTTCAACAAAATAAACATAAGTCCAAAACATTCTCATTTCTACTAAACTCTGAAGTAGGAATTGAAAAATAAAAGAATAAGACTAAATTGTGAGAAAAATAAAAGAAATAGAAGTGATTTTTTCTCAATTTTAAACAATTGAGAAAAAAACCAGAAATATTTCTCTAATGAATCCATACAGACAATTTATAGAAAATCAGTTTTCTTAATTAGTTTGCTATTTACATCTTTGAGGAGTACCAATAAGCCCTTTTTCTTTTGGGATAAAGACCTATGTTTTTGAGCATCAATCAAGTGTTTGAATTTGTGACTTGCTGAGAAATGAAACTCTGGTATTTAACCAATGTTCAATATTTTTATGTATATAAAACCTGGTGAAAAGTTAGAAAAGCAATGTGAGAGTACTTTATCTCTTCTGGACCAGTTCAAAAGAAAATCCTTTAGATCAATGTTAACAAAAATTTCTTGTATATTGTTGGGGTTTCAGATTGCAATTTAAATTGATGTTATACTGAAAGTGAACTGATTCCATCAGAAGCTACAGAGCCTGAAAGAGGAACGCATAAGAAGGTAACAACATGATACTTGGTAACTCTTCTAGGCTTTATCTTTCCCAAGGTTGAATTTGTATACCAAGATTTCACTGATTTTATTGCTTACTGAGTCCGGAAAGGAGACAAATTTTGACTAAACTAGTCCTTCAGGAATTCCAGATTGAGTCCCTAAGAAGAATTGCCAGTTCTGTCAGAAAATCTGTAGCAGCATGATCCCCTGCCCACAGAGCAGCAGGTCCTGCCAGGAGCCTGTTTCAACACACATTCTCCATGGGGTCACAGCCTTCTTCAGGCACACCCATCTGCTCTAGAGTGTAATCATCCATGAGCTGCAGGGCAGATATTTGCTCCATTATGAAACTCCGTGGGCTTCAGGGAACAGCCTGTTTTGCCCTGGTCTTCAGCATGGGCTGTGGAAGAATCTCTGTCCAGTGACTGGACCACCTTCTCCCTGTCCTTTTCCCCTGACCTTCAAGTCTTTAGGGCTGTTTCTTTAACATATAGGGCTCTTCTCTCCAGCTGCTGTTGTACATAATTTTTTACATTTTCTGAAGTACTTATTCACATGTGTGCTGCCAAGGTCATTGATTGTCTCAGCTCTCACCACCAGCAGGTCTGTCCTGGAGGCAGCTGGAACTGCCAGCAAAAATCTTGCCATGGAAACCCAATTGTGTGTGTGTACATATGTATGCATCAGAGTAGAATCACTGAAACAGATTGGTTTAGGTGAAGTGCAATTTAAAAAAATCATCATTCTATAGCTTCTGGAAGACAGTTGTGTAGTGAATTATGACTATTGTAGATGGTGTCACAATATGTTTGCTTCCACCAAAGCTGACTGTCACCAATATTTAATGTGGACATATATATATATATATGCGTGAATCTGCAGATATAATCTGAATGCTGAAAGGAGAAGGAGTGATATAAACAGAAGGCATTTTTTCCTTGTGTGAGTAAATTATGAGGAGCAGTAAATTTGTAATAGTACTTCAAGACACAGTCCTGAGTCCTGAAGTGTTTGTTGTATTTTATTCAAAACAGATCACATGGCTGATAAAGCTCCAGTTACATACATTACATACATACATTAGGGTAACTCATCCAACTTTATTTGTGTCTGAAAAGGTAACTGGAGCCATGATTAGCCATACTTAATGTGGTTTTGGGGGCTGTAATCAATTAAATCTGAGTAGGGCAGTTCTGAAGTGGTATCCAAATTTGTGGAGCTGTTATATAGTTTATTAAAATCAGACTTCATTACAGAATGGATACAAATAATTAGGAATAATTAGTTCTTTGTATTTCCCTTCTAAAGTTAGTCTCACTAAAACAAATAGGAATTTATTTCCCTTTAAAATATTTCTTTCCTGATTGGCTAGTCAAGATGGCAGTCTTAAATCAAGACTTGTTGAAGAAATGTCATTAATAATTTTTATCGTCACAGTAGTATGAGCAAAAGCCGAATTCAGACAAAGCTTCTTATTGGAAGGAGAAGCTCTTGGTAAGCTGCAATTACAAAAAAACCTAAATAAAATTTTACTTAACCACAGTGATCATGGAGAGGGGAGAGAACTTAACACAGGGGGAAAAGAGAGAAAATGAAGTAAAAGGAAGAAATAATCAGGTGCGAGAATATTTGACACCCACATTTCTTTCCTAAGTGCTTCGTAAACTCACTGGACTGGAATAGGCTTTCACATACACTCAGCAAATTCAGGAAAATTTCTGCTGAAGTCAACAGTTACATACAAACAAAAATTGTATAAGGCCCACTGTGTCTGCAGACGCAATTCTGTATATTCCATATCTGGCTGTTTTGCAAGTAGAGGTATCCTACTGTGTTCTATTCCAATGAAAGAGTCTGGAAGCACTTCAAAATAAAAAACCTCCCTAGTCCTTTGAAGCTGGCCTTTGAGCCTTCTGAGCCAGCTGGCAGCAACATGGTGCGGGCATTGTATTACCCTGGTTTTCTGTTGAAAAGCTATATAAGGATGACAAAAGGAGAATGAGGAAAATGCACAGAAAAGGAATGAAGACATTTTAAATACAGAGAGAATAATATTGAAAAAGTAGCAAGATTATTTTAAAGTAGCATAGGAGGAAGCAAAGGAGTATATTATATTGATGATCTTAAGTAGAATAGGTTTGGGTGTTTCATTTTTCTATGGATGTTAATAACATTTTTCTGCCAGATATTCTATATCAGACTCTTACTTCAACGGACAATATTTTAGAATGCTTTACATTTTGCATGTTGGAATTGGAAAAGAAAAAAAAAATATTTTAAATTAAGAAAATTCTTATATATATACGTATATTTGTGCATGAGCAAAAAAAGCAATCACACTCTTTTCCTGGATGTTAGAATGCTCAATTTATGTTCAAGTGGAAAGACTAGTTGTCAAGTCTGGTCTGACTTATTTCTTTACCACAGAGAAACAAGAATATTGTTGCAACCATAAGTAAATAAATAAATCATAAAAAAATCATTATGTACCATGAAAGAGCTTTCAATTAAATTATGAGTGATGAAGTACATAGTACAGTTTGCCTATGACAAAGAATATGCCAATGCTATGGTGTCTCTCTGTGCAAAGCTCCTGTGTATCTGCTCTCTCTCTCTTCCTCAGAGTACCACAGAGGCCCTAGAAACACCCTGGGGAAGCAAACCTCTTAACTTTTCAAATTTGTAGCGGATAAGGTAGAGAGAGTTGTTTCACAGACTGAATAATCACACACTATGCTCTGTTTCTTCTTTTCCTGTCAAGAAACCTGTTCCACCCCATGTGGAGAGACCTTCTCTGGTATTATCCTCTACTAGAAAAAACAGCATCTCTTGTCACAGAGATGACTGGGTACTGCAGTGTAATTCAGTCATCTAAGCTTAAGGCATCTAATGAGCTCTAGATTCTACAGGGTGTCCCCTAGCTGCCAATTTGCAAAGCCTCAGATTTCCTCTAGTCCTGTGTCATTACAGTTAGTCATACAGAAATCTTGAATACTGTATGGTGCCTCAGCTGCCATGAGAGGCTTATGTCTGAAAACTAACCCAAACCTTAGTCAACTGTGAGTGCATACAGCTTGTTACACTTAAATGCCTTTTTCTAACAGCAGAACATCTGCTGCCATAAAGAGAAGGTGCTGAGTTCTGGCCTTATCTATTTACAAAATGACCTGTCTTGAATAGCTGTATATCACTTTTCTTTTCTCATTTCCTTCACAGCTGCAGTGATTTGCCACCTATAGGCTACAGTCTGTTTTGTCTGAATTTCATTTGTGTTAATGGATTTTTTTTCCAAATTAATTATTTTTGCATTTGAAATCAGGACATGGTGAGGGATATATCCATTATAGTGTTGTAGGTGTACTTTGAGGAATAAATATGAAGGCCTAAGACCATATTTATTTTTCCTGTCAAGATGTGTAAATAGATTGCACAGTCAGTCCTACATTTTGGGGAAAATTTAACATAATTCCACAAATAAGTGATTATGATTAAAATGAAAGTTACATTTAAAATGGCATTTGACAGAGTTTTTATGCAGTAACCATGCACTTTGTAATCTGTATTCATTCACTTTCAAATGAACAGTAATTAATGAATTAATTTGACTTCATAGAGTCAATTGTGTCTAGATCTGTTATGCAATGGCATTTGTTTATAGCAGACCTAGTTCAATTGTGATATTAATCTTTAAAAGGTACTCTGTGAACACCTCAAATGAATCAGGAAAATCCACTGTTAGCATGTAGAGCTCGTTTTGCACTTAAGTAGATTCAAGAACCCATAGCTGCTTCTGTAGCTCATTTAGGCTCCAATGGCATTTTACCGTAAAAGTTTTTCCCTAGGAAAACCCTGTCTTGTAGTTTTGACTGGTATAGGGTTAATTTTCTTTAGGGTAGCTGGTATGGGGCTGTGTTTTGAATTTGTGTTATAAACAGTGTTGAGAATTCAGGAATGCTTTAGCTATTGCTGAGAAGTGCTTACATAGACTCAAGCCCTTTTCTGCCTTTCATCCTGCACCACCAAGGAAGATACTGGGGGAGGCCACAGTTATTTGGGAGAGGATATGACAGGAACAGTTGTCCCTAACTAACCCAAGGGATGTCTTATAGCATATGGCATCATGTTCAACATAAAAAGCTGGGTGAAGGAGGAACAAGTGTAGGAATTTGTTTTCCCAAGTCATTTACATTTGAAGGAACCTAGCTTTCCTGGAGGTCTCTAAAACACCTGTCTACCTGTGGGAAGGGGTGAATGAATTTCTTGTCTTATTTTTTTCTTGCATGAATGGCTTTTGCTTTATGTTTTTGCTTTATTATGTTATTTTCATCTCAACCCACAAGTATTTTTTTATCTTTCTCATTCTCTCTTCCTTCCCACCAGAGAAGAATAAAGGTATTGCTGTGTGGTACCTAATTTCTGGATGGGGTTAAACAATTGCACTACTTTCCCTGTGATAGAGACTTTCTCTTACCTATTCCACATCCATTACTGCACTGTCTCTCAAATTTTAAAGCTTTGCATTTTTAATTGGCTTTTGTACAGAGAGTTTTAAAAATATTATACTGTCCCTAATATGCTTCTGAATAATTTTCTAAACCCTTTTAACAATTCTAATGCAAATTCACTACCTCAAAACACAAAAAATAAAAGACAACTGTGTTGAATTGAAAGGAATGACTGCCTCAAGTGTAGTGAAACTGAACTTACAATTATGGATGAAATGGTATATTTAAAATATGACATAAACAGTATTCATAACAAGATATGTATTGGTATTTATATGTTTAAGGTCATCACATATTTTTTTAGGGTATTTAATGTGAGTACATAATTAGTCTTGTAGTACACCTATGCAGACAGAGAACATATGAAATATGCTTGTAGAAACAGAAGAAAATTAAAGAGAAAGGCAAATTAAGCAGTTTTTTTCTAAAAGAAGCTTTACAATTTTCTGCGCTCTACCTTGACAAGAAAAGCTTTTCTTTTATTTTTTTTAAATATAATGATTCTTTCTGTAGTATACTGTCATATTTACTTCTTTTTCTAGTTCAAGGCCCAAACATTCTTCAGTGAAGTCAATCAAGAAAACCCTTTGTGATTTCAGCATGTACTACACAAGGCCATTTGAAAAAGAAACATAAGTTATTATGGGGGAGAAAAAAGCAGCACCTTTTCAGTTTATGAGTTTTGACCTTTCAGTTCATGAAAACTTTACTCTTAGAAATGAAGAAAATTGGTGAAAAAACTATAGAAAATATTTCTATAATTTTCAGACCCACTTATTTATTGGAAACTTAAATTTCTTTTGTGATAGTCTTAAAAAGTCAAACGTCATTTATTAATGCCAGTGATACATAAAGTTGTTGGGGGGGGTTTCTCCTTTTTTTTGAAGTCAAGGAAAAGAACTTTAAAAGTCAGGAATTCTCTCTCATATGTCTTCTCAGAGAGCTGTACCTTCATTATGTCCTTGGGTAACTTTTGAGGGCTTTGATTTACAGTTTCATATTAGTAGAGGAATTAGAAATCCAAGAAGTCCTTGGAAGGATATGCTTCAAGGTCACTTGGAGGAATGAATGAAGAAGGAAACTTACAAAAACTATTTGATAAAACTTATATTGTCTTGAAAATAATTAGTTTTCACACACTATCAAGAAATTTTTCATTTTCAATAATAGAATTTCCATGACTATAAACTGTCTCTAAAATAGATCTTAGTTCAATAATAAAATCTACCTTAATGATGAACACTAGAAGATTTCTTCAAGATTCTCAAATTTGGATTAGACATTTTTAGGGTTTTCTTGCATAATGCTCTCTTTTTTTGAAGTCATACAAAATAAAACACTTTATGAAGTGGTAATGTATGAAGTGTGACCTTTTCAGGGTCTGTAACATCTTTTACGAAAATGCGTTTATAGCTTATATATATATATATTTACATATAAAATTTTATCCTCTAGTGACTTAAATTTGCCCTTCCATTGGGAATTTTGTAGGATACAATAATAACAGCTAAAATAATGTTATTTTATAAAAAAAAAAGTATAGATAACATAATGTTGTGTTCAGCTGTGTAGATATTGTTATAGCTTCAGATACCTGCTCTCTTACATATTCAGTCTCAGGTATTTGGTTCTGAAAAAGAAGATGGCTGCATCCTATATAATCTTTATATGTCAAATCCAGACTTCTGTATCATATTTTATTCAGCTTTAGCTTATATTTGCTTTTGAGATCTTCAAGTCATCTGCAGTGCAGTCTGCTTGCTGATAAGGTGTTTCTCCCATCATTGTTTTCTTCTTATTGTAAAGCTGTGATGCATATCTGTAATTAGCTGATAATACAAAATAAATATATATTCCTACTTGAGTCTCAGGCATATACAGTAATATCAGATCACTCACTTTTTCTATAGTGAAAAATAATATCTCAGAAAAGACATTTAACTCCTTCAGTAAATTTCACTCTCACATTTTCATGGCTAATCAATCAATACCTTGAGCACTGCTGATACTTCATGCATAACTTATGTTTATATGTCATTACAAGGGAGATACATATATCATGTTACAGTAGAATTTTCTGTCTTTCTTATCTATTTACAAGGAGAATGTAAGTATGACCTTAAAGCCTTGAAATCCAAAACACTCACAGTTCTCACAGTACTGGTTCTTAATTAAAGCTTAACATTCTGCTGATGTATTACCAACATTGCCTCTGATCTAGCCTTTCTAAAATCTTTCTAAAGCTTGATTTTTTAAACTGATATTTGTGCTATCATCTCTGTTGCTAATACTTGAAACTGAGAAAACTCATCCAGGGTTTTGCTTTCTGGTTGATTAGCTGTCCTTTTCCTGTGTTATTTTAATATAATGAAAATAGTGATAATAAATTATCATTATTTCAAGACTGTGATTCTTTGCAACATTGTCCCATGCTACAATAAAATAAATATAAAATAATATAGTATAAAATATAGTAAACAGAATAGAATAGAATAGAATAGAATAGAATAGAATAGAATAGAATAGAATAGAATAGAATAGAATAGAATAGAATAGAATAGAATAGAATAGAATAGAAATATTATAATATAAAATCTCTACTTCTGATCCTTGGTAAACATGGTTCACCTAACACAAGGGAAGTAAGAGATGACCCTGAAAACTTGTTATACAATTTCCACAAGTTCAATTATCAACAAAGGAGACTCAAACATAGTTAATGCTCAACTACAGTTTAGGAAAAAGCAGGTATATTTCATGTAATCAGTTTCATCCTCTTAACAGTACTGAGACATCTTTTCTGCACTTGCCTACATCTATGGAAAGTAGTTACTTTACTGTCCTGTTGATCTTGATGCATATTTCAGTGGTACTTGATGCCTTCAGGATGAAGCCCCATTTCTCTGCATATGTCATCTTGGTAGTTTAGCATTCTCTTTCTTAGATTATTTTAAAATTTGTCTCCAGCTTTATTCATGCCTGTGAGATTAGCTCACTTTATTAGAGTATGGTGTTAGTAATGTCAAGGTTGTGGGTTTGATGCCTGTGTGGACCATTCATTGAAGAGTTGGACACACTGCGTCTTGTGGGTCTCTTCCATATCAGAATATTCTCTAATTCAAGTACAGCTCATTATTATTACCTGTTGTTTGATTTTTCTACAGACATGCTGACACCTGTGTTTCTAAATAATCAGGAGGTAGACTATCAATAGCTTCAATGGAACTCCTGACAGATTGTATTTCCTCATCATGGCTAAGAAACACAGCTAAACTTCAGATGTGGATCTTATAAACATCCATGTTATAATATACAATTTGAAACTCTAGTAGTATCAGTATATGAAGAAGCAGGGTTGCATTTTCATATTCCATAGCAGCATAAAAATAATTTAACACTGTGCCCAGCATAAGTACACAGTATCTCCTACAGTCATTCAACATCTCCCACTGGTATTACAGAACCAGGAAGATCATCAACTCTGCAAGTCTTTCTGCCGTACCCATGAAATATTTTCAACTCATTCCAACTTTAGTTGGTAGTTAATTATACTACGAAGCATGATTGACTATATTGTTTCTATATTGAGAGAGCTCCATTAACTTTCAGCAAGACAGATGATCAATTTTAGGAGCCTGCTGCTTATGCACAGAGTACTTCCTGCTGTGTCCCAATTTATTTGCAGGACATTTCTGTTACTGTACTCACCAGGATGTGTTTTATGGCCTCATTTCTATCTTTTTTTTTTTTTTTTTTAAATATAGTTAGTTAATCTAAAACTAATCATTCAATACATGTGTGTATTTTCTTATGGAGTATTCTTACACATTTTTTTAGAAAAATGGATTTTTTTTTTTCTTTATATGGAGCTAATCAGAATTTCCCTGTAACATAACTGAAATAGACCTTCATCAATCTCTGCATTTTGTTGAGATTATATACAACTAATTCACTCAATGCCTCAGTATTTGTGGTATCCACAGTCTGGTATTAGAAAGAAGTTGGGTATCTCACATCTAGGAAAGGTCCTTAAGAACAAGCTTAGGTATCTATGGAGTATTGAAATAGCTTAATTTTAGTTGGAAATTTATCTGAATTTTTGGTTGAAAGTCAGAAAATCTATTCAAGTTTTCATAAATTGTTTGTGAAAAAAAACCCTAAGAAAAGAACAGAAAAAACGTTTCAGTATAAGTTTTGTTATCCATAGAGGCCAATCAATTTCTGGAAAATTAAACTAAATTTTAAGACATGAGTACCTTTCAGATCCTCCATAAAACACTTATTTTCTTTTTACTTGTCAAGGGAAAGTTTGGCGACCTTCAGTCCATCTTTGCCTTTGTACTCTAGCAGGAAGGAAACTACAAAACAGACACAAAAGACAGAAAATTAAGCAGATTATGATATATTCAGCTAGATCTCACAATCTCATAATCATGACAGCAGAATTTCTGACACCGCTCAAGCATTCTTACTTTGCATTTAGAAGTACCTCAACTAAGTTTTTCCTATTCCAAATGTTTCAAATAACTCAGTTTTAGTCTTTTCCTGACTACTGTCTTGCCCTTTGGAATTTTCATTGCCTTCTCTGTTAAAGTATTTAGCAGATTATTTTCCATGTCATCTTTCTTTACCCTTTTTTGGCTGGAAGTGATATTTGTCCCTTAATTTCTACATCTGTTCAGAGCCATAAACACCACACAGGTAGAAATATCTTCATGAAAGACTCTTGCTTTGAGTGACAACACTTCACCATTACGCATAAATAATGGCATTGTACTCAAAAAACTTTAATTGTTTTAATCATCTGCAAAGTATTTTAAGTGCTCTAGAGTATCTGTTTATCCTGGTTCATCTTTTAATTTAATTAACACTGTTCATCTTTTAATTTCATTTTGTTCTTCAGAAGTCACTAGTTATTCCACTTTGTTATCATAGTTTGTTTTTTCTGAATCTAAACTTATTGTTGGTCAGACTTTTAGCTTATAGTAATTTAAATGGAATGTACTGCAATAACCTATAATATTTTTAAGCTTTAAACACTACTATTTTGTATGATTAAATATTTTTAGTTCTGAATTGGGTTTCTCAATTAACAGGTTAATTATTTGCTATTATGAGACACAGATAATAGTTTGAACTTCAAACAATGCTTTTAAAATCTCAATGTTTTGCTAAAAAAATTTGAAGAGAGGATGACATTCATATAAATTTCTAAAATGTGAATCATGACCTCTGTCCTAAAGTACCTGTCTCCATTTACTAGAAGAATATCCAAGGCATCTCATTTAGACTAGACTGTCAATATTTTGACATGTAGGATTGTTGTGCCGATTGGGCTGTGAATTTCGCAAGCATTCCAAAATTGTCTGCTCAGATTAAGACCTTTATTTGTTCTAATGTTTCAGTCTTTTTTTATCTTTCTTATAAAAAAATGCATCTATGATATTGATTTACTTCTTTAAGTGTAATATTTTCAAATTCTCTTTAATAAAATTTCATAGCTCCTTGCTCTGAGTGTATATATATATATATGTATATTCTTGCACACATATATGTTTATGTACATGTGTTTGGAAATATCCATCAAGCAACTTCCAAGCAACTTTTGCTGCCTTTACAAAAGAAGGGATTATCCTCTCTTACATCTGTTGCATTCTGGTTTGAGAAGAAAAACTAGTAAGACACTCCGAGTCAGAAATACATTTTATTAGGAAAAAGGAAAATAAAACAAAAAGGAA
>VZTB01000685.1:30912-98827 GCA_013397245.1 Thryothorus ludovicianus
ATGGAAGTTTATCAGTGGACTCAATGGCCCATTAGCAGAAGACCTATCCCTGGAGGGAGGATGGGTCATGGAAGAGATAAAGAAACTGCTCTTGATGACTTCTTTTTAGCTGGCTTATCAACAGAAGATTACATCGCTACCTCCCATCCCAGTTCCAACAGATAGTAATAGAATAACTCACCCCTGATTATATTTTACACTGCAACCCATGACATCTTGTCATATCTTTTTTATTGCTAGAGAGCCCCAGCTGCAATGAGCAGCACCATTATTTAAAGTTTTTACTTTTTTCTTTACTTATTTTGCTTGTTAATGAACTTCCTGTTCCTTCCTCTCTTCTCAGGCAGCAATTTCTGAGACATCTGCATCATATATTAGTTTTATGATGGGTCTTCGGCATAGCAATGAGGTATTAAAACATTTACAGGTATTTAATAGAAGTAATGGAAAGGAGTGAGAGAGGATCTGGAGGATAAAGGTAATTTGGACTGAATCTCCTTTTTACATGCATATAGCAAGAAAGCAGCACTTTCAAAAGCCAGTCTATGGTAGGAGAATTGTAGCCTTTGAATAGATCCCAGGGTGATATTTATCTCTTTTATTTTGGCGATCAAATAAGAATTCTACGGAGATCAGAAGGTATATAGGTGTGAATAGTTTAGTTGGGTTAATAGACTGCTATGTATATTGATATTGATATGTTTCAACCAAGGTAATCAAAGGGCTAGAGACTCTGCTCTATGGGTAAAGATTGAAGGAGTTAGGTCTTTTTTCACGAAGAAGAGAATGTTCAGGAAATATCTCATGACAGTATTATTCTAGTACTTAAAAGGCAGCTGCAAAGACAATGGAGATATACAATGTACATATACACAGAGAGCCACAGAGTCTACAAGGGCAACTGATACAAATTGTACCAGGAAAGGTTTTATCTTTAAATAAGACAATTTTTTCAGTGAGAACAACCATTCACTGGGAAAAAAACTCCCTAGGGATACAGTAGTGTGCCTACCACTGTAGATTTTCAAGATATCATTGGACAGGGTGATAGATAATTTAAATTAAGATTCCTTTCTTACAAAAGTTTGGGCCAGATGATCTTTTGAGGCCCACTCCAACCTGAGCTGTTCTCTGATTCTAAGGTTCTGTGTTTAATTGACTCATTATATTGAACAAAGGAACTCAGCTAATATTCCAAAAGGTACTGTGATCTGCCAAACAACTTGAAGGTTCAGCTACCCATATAAAACCTAGGTGTCTTCCTCCTTTCTTATTTCTCAGGATTTCTTAGGTTTTTTCTCTATACAAGGATTTATGTCCCACAACAGTGTCAGATCCAGTCTTATACCATGTCCTCTGGACTTGTACAGTGTAATACTGTCAAAGAAGAACAAAAAAAAGAAGGCTCAGAAAGAACATGAGGCATCTTATACACAAACTTCAAAGAAATACAGATCCACACTTTCATGCTGTAACTACACAAAGGATTTGTTTGGAGCTTTTTCAGCTTCAAAAATTTCTAGGAAAAGAGATGATGATATGGTACAGAAGTGCAAAGGTATTCCTATGATTCTGAAAGATAAGGCCTCAAAATATTGTGAAAAAACACATATCCACATTTTCCCAAGCAGCTTATTAACATGTTTAATATTTCAGCTCAGCTTTCAGCTGTGAAGACCACATGATAATGGAGAACATATAAGAGGCATTTTGCCTCCGTGTATTTCCTTTTTAGTTTGCTTTTTTCCTATGTAAATGAGATATTGACCCATATATTACACACAATACAACACTTTTCTAGATGAAAAGTCGTACATTTCAAAAAGTTTACTTGGCAATGCAGACTTGCCATGTGGATAAACTTTTATAGCTAACGAGTTGTGTTCAAATGATAACAATTTAGTAGGGTAGTGAAGAAATGGGAAGTGTAAAAACTTATTATGGACTAGACTTGCTGTGCTGGTTTTGTCTGGGGTAGTTTCTTCACAGTGACTGATACAGAGCTGTATTTTAGATTTGTGCTTAACACGGAGCTGATGATATAGAAAAGTTCCTGCTATTGCTGAGCATGGGTCACAAAGAGCCTGCTATTTGTACTGCCACGATGGTGAGGAAGTTGGGGTGCTTGGGAGGCTGGGAGGAGAAACAGCCAGGACAGGTGACCCAAAGTGACCAAAGGGATATTCCAGAGCATATGGCTTCATGCTCAGTATAGGTACTGGGAGAAAGAAGGAGAAAAGAGAGGACGTTTGGAGTGATGGTGTTTGTCTTCCCAGGTAACCATTATATGCGTTGCTCGCCTAGAGATGGTTGAACTTCTGCCTGCCCAAGGGAAGGTTAATTAATTCCTTGTTGTTCTTTCCTTGTATATGTGGTTTTTGCTTTCCCTATTAAGCTATCTTTATCTCAAACCACTAGTTTTCTCACCTTCTGGTTCTTTCCCCATACCCACTGGTGAGGGAGTGAGTGGCTGAGTTTGTTGCTGGCTGGGGTTAAACTGCTTATGTTCCTTGAAATAAAGATCATTCTACAAAAAAAAAAAAGCAAAAAAATTACCAACCAAACAACCAACCAAAAACCCCACAACCTCTATGTAAAATCCTTTATAAGTATCAACCAAAAACTTAGAGAGTTGTGACCTGGGGCTGTGTCAGAGATAGAAACAGGAGGAAACAAATAAATAACAGAAGATATTATAAGAGTCAATGTCATTATCTTATTGAAAACCTGAATGCTGACAAGTTTATTATAAGCATCAAGACATAGAGGGTTTTAGGTCAAAATTTGAGGAGTGATAATGACATAGTTGCTCCTAAATTTAGGTAAATAACTAAAGACATTTAATGGATTCATATTTTATAATTTGACTGGGAGATGATGGAGATTGGCCATGATGAGTCAACTGGGAACAGGAAGTGGAATCTCAATAATATTATGAGATATAAGAATATTTTGAAGAGCTATGAAACTGAAACCATGTTTTTGTTACACATCACAAAAGAGGTAAGAGGAAAAGGTACAGGGAAGACTAACATACTCAGAAAAAAATATTAGGAAAAAATATGAAAAGTATCTGTCTGTATTGAAAACAGGACAAAATGAGAAAGATTTTATTTCACATTTATTTCACAAAATCAGAAAGTGGATGACGCTTTAGCTCCACAGGTATATGATAAAACTGGATGTAAAATCATATTCTTGTGTCATGAAAAGTTAAAAGTTTCTACTCTATTCCTGTTATGTTTGTAACCTCAACTCATTCAAAATCTTTCATGCTGGAAAAATGTATTTTGATACCTTAAAACAATACTGTAAATAAATAAATAATGAGATATTTGTGATAACTAAGATAATGCAAATGAAGCAGTGTTGTTGAATAAGCAACAATAGTAAAATTATTAGACAGTATTTTAACTGTTTAAGGGCACATCTTTAATAAATATTATGAAGATATCTGCCAAAATGCAAATAACGGATGAGAAAATGTTTATTATCTATTTCATAATAGTCTACAAATTTCATAATATTTTTTTTTTATCTCATAGAGAACTTAGATTCTTTTCTTCTAAACCCGTTTGTAAACTTCTGAATAGGTACTGAGTGATTGTTAAGTATTGTGCCTGATTCAATCTTATTTTACATGCAGAAGCTCTAAGCACTGTATTCAATATTATTACTTTATTAGATGCTCTTAGGATACTTTTTTACTGACAGCTAAATGAGATTTCTGCTAACAAGTAGCTACTTATTTCTGGCCTTAAAGAAGTCATTTACAAATGCAGCGTGAAATGAGGTGTTGGCAGCTTTTTGTTATGTATTTAAACAAAATTCAGGTGCCTTGAAAAAGGCAAAAAACCCATCAGCTAAATGGAAAACAGCTTTTTAACTGTTTTAGACTGCTTCTTACTTGAATCAATTAAGAATTCTCTGTGCCTTGCCACAGTATGTGGCTCCTACAGCATGAATACTTTACGCTTCACTTGTTCTTCTGTAATACCTCACAGGAGGAAAAATGCAGGTTTCTTTACGTTTTTTTCTTCCGCCCTTACCATAGACAGCACAAGTATGCATCCTGGTAAAAGTTTAGCATTTAATGTATCATAATTGGGCTACCTATTCTCATTAATTTCTTACTTTATATGTAATTTATGCTTAATTTCTGTCATGGCTTTACTCCAGATGGAAAAAATAGCTCCACACAGACTCACTTACTCACTCACTCACTCACTCACTCACTCACTCACTCACTCACTCACTCACTCACTCACTCACTCACTCACTCACTCACTCACTCACTCACTCACTCACTCACTCCTGGCCCTGATTGGAAAGAAAAAAGAATCCAAAGAGTAAAAGCGGGATTAAGGCAGTTTAAGAGGTAAAGCAAAAGTTGTGTATGTAAGCAAAGCAAAACAAGGAATTTATTCGCTACCTCCCATGGACAGGCAGCTGTGTAGCCATCTCCAGGAAAGCAGTGTTCCATCACGATGTGTCATGGTGATGGGAAATAAACACCACCACTCCAAAAGTCCCCTCCTTCCTCCTTCCCCCATCTTTTATATGTTGACATGACACCATATAGTCTGGAATATCCTTTGTCAGTAGTGGTCAGCTGTCCTGTGCATGTCCCCTCCCAACTCCTTTTGCACCTCCAGCCTTCCTCTCTGATGGAGTAGTATGAGAAGCAGAAAAGATCTTGATTCTGTGGAAGCCATGCTCAGCAATAACTAAAACATCCCTCAATTGTCAACACCGTTTTCAGCACAAATCTAAACCATAAGGCCTATACCAGCTGCTATGAGGAAAATTCTTTCCCAATCAAAGCCATGAAAATTTGTCACTCATGTCTTTAAGACAATTGTCTCTGCGACTGCCTAAATTTAGCCATAACTTTGACTACACCTGAATTACTGAACTTTCAGACTTCTAAATAACATCCAAAGGTTTTATGGTACCTATGGAAAGGCACTGTGTTTGTTGATCCTGCAAAGAGAGAGAAATTGTCCTAAAATAATCACAGAATGGGTTGGGTTGGAAGGGATTAGCTTCCTTGGATGTGTCCAAGGTCCCTCCAGGGCCTCTTCCCATGGATTCTTCAGAGAAGATCTGAAGAGGCTAAAATTAGCTCTTCTGAAGTCCATGGCTGTAATCTTACTTGTGGAAATAACAAAGATCACAGTTGTATTTACATATATGTATTTTAATAACTCCCATGAAAATTAATTATTTCAGTAAAAATATTTATTATTAGAAATATCAAAATATTTGGATGTGATTCTTCTCTGAAAAAAAAAAAAATAAAACCCAAAACAACCCACCTAAACCTCCTATGTTGTCTTGGTCAAGTAGAGAAGTATTATGTATGATGTTTGCAGAAGTATTGACTTAAAAGTGGATTTCGGCTTTGAGATCTAGGTAGTGTTAAGATTAAAACATCCAAATTGGTAGTTCTGTCCTTAGAAAGAACAAAAGTCAAAAGATCCTTTATATTATATAATTAGATTTTCAGTATGTTCTCTTCAGGTTAGTAGTGATTGACAGTAATAGACTCTCTGCTGCCAGAGCCAAGATTACGGAACCTGTTTACCTCATAAAATTTCTATAGTGCAGATCAAAAATAATGTATACTTCTACTTTGCTGAAGTGTTTTTGTACCTTCAGTCCAGTGATCTTGGGTGACTTTTTGGGAATGGTAAAGGAATTGTAATGTTGTTTAAATATTTATACTGATGATTTAAATGTAACTGCACTCGTAAGCTCTACCAGTGCTGTTTGCCAGGTCTGCTTGCCATGCTCTCTTCTAATATTATCATTGACACTGCATAAAAGAGTAAACCAAATCAAAAATAATTTAATGAAATTTTTCCTTGTATTTATCAATTAAATCCTGCCTGCAGTTTTTTATAATCAGATGTCTTTTAACTAAGGATATTACTTACATATGTAAATCATACATATAAACAACTACTGCAGAGCTGGACTGTACTACTCTACCTTTATTTTCTTTTTGAGGAGTAAAAAAGAAGCTATGTAGTTTTCAACTTAATATTCTTATCATAGAATCCTATAATAATATAAAGGTTAGGATTAGAAGGGACCTTAAAGAAAATCTTGTTCCAACTTCCCTGCCATGGACAGGGACACTTTCAACATGATCACTCTGCTTGAAGCCCCATCCAACCCTTGAACACTTCAAGGGATGGGACATCCACAACTTTTCTATGCAACCATTTCCAGTGCTTCACCGTCCTCACAGTAATAAATTTCTTCCTTGTATTTAACCCAAACCTTCCTTGTATTTAACCTCTTTCATTTTAATGTCATTCCCCCTATCACTAAGTGTCCTTATTCAAAGTCCTCTCCAGCTTTCTTGTTGCCCTTCTTTAGGTACTGGAGGTCTCACTAGAGCCTTCTCTAGGCTGAACAAACCCAACTCTCACAGCCTATCTCTATAGAGGTGCTCCAGCTCTCTGATATCTTCATTCTTTTCCTCTGGACTCACTTCAAGAGGTCCAGGTCCTTCTTGTGTTGGAGGCTCTGGAACTGAATGCATTATTCTTAAGGGGGATCTAAACCAGACCGTCTTAAAGGGGGAGAATTCTCTCCCTCACCCTGTTGATCATGCATCTTTTCATGCAGCCCAAGACACAGCTGGATTGCAAAGTTTCTGCAAAGTCAAGGTTGTATTGAGCTTCCTGTCCACGCCCAAGACCTTCTCAGGTCTTCATTCTCTGTCTGTATTTGTGCTTGGGCTTGTCCAGTGCCCTTGCACTTGGTCTCATTGAACTTGATGAGGTATGCATCATCCCACCTCTCAAGTCTGTCCAAGTCCCTCTGGATAGCACCCTCTTGCTCCATGTCCACTGCACAGCCTGCTGTCATTGGCAAACTTGATGAAGGTGCACTCCCTCTGTCCATGTCACCACATATATGTAAGACAGCCCTGGTCACAACACCAACTCCTGAGAAACATCATTCCTTTCCTTCTCAAAACCAGAGTGACTTTATTAAGCTTATGTTTTTTCTCAACACATATATACTCTGTTTTTCTAAAATATAATCTTAAACAATTGAAACAATATTAGTCTCAGCGTGAAAAGGACAAACAAGGAAAACACTAATAGAAAACAAGGTAAGAGATTAATGCTCTTATTTTAGAGGATGGGAAAGAGAAAACGTGATAAAAGAAAATAAGTGAACATAAAATTTTAGCATTACACACTGTAGATTGTTAGAGAACAAATTCATAGACTAGAAATATATTAAGTATAAATGAAAAATAAATTCCTCCAAAAATGTTTAAAATAGAAATGTGTTTTACTTTCTTAATGTAAAAGGATTTTTAAATACTAAGGCTGAATTCTTACAAACATTTAAATTAAATCTAGAGCCAGGGAAAGTATTCCTAAAAGATTAAGAAAAGAATTGCACATGAATCTTATAACTCAGGGTGGGACCTTATTCTCAATTAAATTCTTGATACCATAATTTATTTTTTTTGTGTACTCTGACAACGATTTTCTACAACATAAGAGGCTTATTTTTATGTACTTGTGACTAGTCTCCAAAAAAGGATAGTTCTAGCTTGTCAAGGCATTCATATTTGTCATAAATTTGTTAGTGTTCTGATTTTCTAGTATGCTGTCTAAACTTAAAAAATTTAGAAATTAAGTCTTTATCTTTCAACAAAAAAAATATATCTTTAAAAAAATTACACCAACACTGTGTCCCCTTCCAACTAAGACATCAACATTTAGTGATGCTAGAAGCTCCCCTAAAGGCTGCTTGGAATAACAGCCTTTTTGCAGCAGGTTCAGGGGCACTGAGTATCCTCTTAAATCTGTAGCAATCTGTGCACAATGTTTTTAGTGACTCTTCTGCTTGCAGATGCATGTATCTAGGTATAAACATAGAGACTATCTCCTGCATATTTGGAACAAAACCATTTTTGTTTATAGTTATCATCTGGAGGTATACACTCATGTATCAACACATGTATTAGGCTACTGTATATCAGTGCATAGATGTCTGTAAATGAAAATATATGTATATAAACAGACATACGGATGTTATATATATTTATACACGTGTGTATAGATACGGATATATCCATTTATGGTTGGAAAATAACCAAACAGGTAATTGAATTTCCTGATGTAATATAATAGTAAGCATGACTCAGTCTGCATTGCTATTATGGATCTATGTGTTAAATGAATCTTGCTGTCTGAATTTCTGTTGCTGCCAGCTATCTTTAAGCAGTGATTCATTTAGTCAGCTTTGGCTTGAAGAAAAAATAGCATAAGACTTGGAAACAGGATCCAGATATCACATCAACCTCAATGCCTTAAACAGCCTTAAACATTGTGGAGATCTTCTGTAATTTAGCCATGAAAGAAAAGAATTAGTCTTTCCATGACAAATTATAATTTAAACAAATTATATTTTAGTGGATATTAAAAACATGGAGTGAAATCATATGTTGACAAGCTGAGTTTCACTTCAGAAAGTTTCTGCACAAGTTCCAGGCTGGAGATGATTGTAGCCTCTCAGTGCTTCCTGGAGTTCTGCAGAAGCCAGGGTGTCCCTAGGGTTCAGGAGCTGGAGAGGGCTCCTCAGGGTCTTTCAGGGTCATGCCTGGCAGCCAGGTCCTGTCTCACTCACCATCCAGAGGCAGGGCAGGCAATGGCACCAGGGCAGCCCCAGGCACCAGGCACCTGCCTGAGGACATGGGATGGGAACAGGCAGAGGCTAGGCTGGGCTGGGAGGGGCTGGCATGGGAAGCTGGACCATGGACAGGGTATGGGAAAACCTGAAGAGGTTGTGCTGGGTCAGTCAGGACAGATGGTCCTCTCAGTGCTCTGATGGTATTCAAGATTCTTGTTCCTTTTCTATCTGTACAGCACAGAGACTACTAATTTTTGCTGCCTGAATATACCTAAGAGGAATTTAGGTGGGGAAGGATCTTGCTCTGTGTTCCTTCAGATGTTCCATTTTGCATGTTTTCATATCACATTACCCAAATCTTTCCATAGAAAGTACCAAATTCCCTATTTAAAGGTGACTGTCATGCTTAAATCCTTAGAGTATCATAACAAAACCACTACCCTTTCAGATTCTGAGTCAATTACTTCTCTGAAATTAAGTATTAGAGACGTAGTCTTCAACAGTCTTATTGCTTTTATGCTATTTGGTGAAAATTAATCAAGAATCTTGAAAACCAAATGCAAAATATTCATGTGCACATTATAATGAAACATTCTCCTATCTGCAATAGCCAAAAATATTTTTAGCACAAGCATAAGAATCATGCATTTTGAAGTTCTGCAGCATATTCAGTCTGACAAGAAGAAAGGCTGCCAATAGCCATGCTCATCTCTACACTTGCATGCATTACCTTATTTATCAGTGAAGCTTTATCCCTCATACCTCCAAAATTAAATTTAGAATCCTTTAAAATTTGTAACTCAGGCCATGAACCATTGATTAATAAAATAAGAGTGATTACCATATATGAATGTAAACTACAGCAGTTACCTGTCAAATGCCTACAGGTGAACAGGTGAGAAGATAAAGTCCCATGAGGCTCCTTTATAGAACTGGACACTGCTTTCCTTCAATAATCAGCAATGATGAAAATGAGAAAAAAACTAACAAAAAAATCTTAGTTTGCAGACAGACAATATTTTGCAAACAAGGGATTAACTGACCATAGATCAGTCATTTTACATGAAGTTCAAAAGAATACACAAAATTTCATAATATCCTTTCCAGATATTGTCAAACAACTGTAGAAACAGACAACTTGAACACAATCTCTTTGATTTTATCAATAAAAAGGCATAAAACATAAAACTAAGTACTGATATCAACCAGTAAGAAAAGATGTCTGACTTAGGAAGTAAATGTCCTCATGAAGAAATTATACATACTGTAAAAGAAGTACATAAACTTGTCCTTGTCTTTCAACTGAGGAATCCATAACCTTCTCACATTGTCGTTGTGAACTCTGATCACACAGTTATGCGTACACACTAAAAATAACATCACTTTCTGTCATTTTAACTATTATTGTTTATATGAATATGACAATGACAGAACAATTGACATGGTGGCCACAATACTATGAGTCAAATTAAACATTTGAAGGTTACTGTAATATGTCATTGTAATATGTAATTCCTGGGGTTTGAATTTTTTTTTAAATCTTTGACATTTCCAAGGTAAAATAGGCTTCAATCCCATCCAAATTAGCTATGTCTCCTCATTAATTTTTTAAATCACTTAACTTTTCAGAAGAAACTTCAGATTCTCTTTAATTTATTTTGTTTTGAGGAGGTATTTAACTAAGTCCATTAAATAGCCGGCAACAAAGTAACTTTTTTGTTGCATCTATTGTCACCCAGTAGCAAAGACAGAAGTGCTACTATTTGCATGCTTCAAGTGTTCTGATCTTATGCAGAATTTTCCTTGCCCTGCATTAATATTTTCTGTAGGCATTACTACTGTATCTCTGTAGCAATTTGGGTCTGACTGTCCCCTAAGTAGGGGAAAAAATATGGAATTTTACTTGAGGTACACCCATATGCTTAAAAGACCTACACAGCACAACAACAGATAATTTTTCAAGAGTTAGCAGACCATATATTGAATTAAAAAGATGTAGTGGGACTACTTAAATGACTCACCACTGAATATTGACAGCAAATATTGCTAAAAAATTTTACAGCTAAATTCTGAGCTGTATCTTGAAGATTCAAAGACTATAAAACTGGGGAAACTTTCTATAAAATATATTTTAATATTATCTTTCAATTGAAATCTAATTAGTAGATGTACTAAATTGTCACACAAATTCTAAACTGCATTTTAAAGGATACTTTACAGACATCACCATTGAAAGAAATAATAACTGAATTAAAATATGCCCTTGAGTGCAAGTGCATCAAATATAAGTTATTTTCAGTAGAGTAGAAACATTACTTGCTGTGACAGAAAAGCACAATACTCAAGTTGAAGACATTTATTATCAAATTTAGAAACTACTAGTACCACCTACTGGCAGAACCACAAAACTGAAAAATATTTTCTCTTTATAATACTCTGTAATACCACAATAGCAAACAGATTATTGCAACTCTAACATCATCTTTAATGGCAAACAATATGCAGTTAGGAATATGGTATGGGATTCATTTGAGTACGTAGCATACAGTTTTTACGAACTAAGCTACTACTCAACTAGTTATTTAAAAAAAAAAAAGAAAAAGAAAAGGAGACAAAAAAGACAAAAGAAGTCAAAATTGTAGTTTGGTAAGGTACACAATGGTATAATTTGGAAACAGGTAAAGAAAATAATCTTGTATTTCTAAATGTATAGACTTGTTTCCTTAGCTTTCTTAACTGGATTAATGCAGGAACTCCACACTCCTTTTATTCAAGAAATTTTATTGACATTTTGCTTTTGACAACCAGCAGCATTTAACTGGCATTCAATTTATCCTTCAGTGCTTTAAGAGCCATTGGAAAATTTAAAGATAAATGAGTATTAGTTTGATCAGGATTTACTCAGATATGTAGACTGCCTTCCCTTGCCTTCCCTTGCATTGCCTTCCCTTGCCCTGCCCTCCCCTCCCCTCCCAACTGCAGAATAGACTCTGTGAACAGAAATACTGAAAAATGACCTATTGGCCTGTCTTAGTCCAAGCTACTTGCAATCTGAAAACCAGTTTGTATCAAGGGAAACATTTACATTACTCTTCCATTTTATCTTCCATTTTATGGCATTTTAGTTTTAGTCATTAATCTCTGATGTGGAACCTTGGTAAGTGCTTTTGAAAATCTAAATATACTACCATCTACTGAATTGTCCTTATCTGTTGTGGCAGTAATATCTTCAAAGAACTCCAGCAGGTTAGTTAAGCACGACCTCTCCTGTCTGAATCCATGTTGACTATCCTTAATCAAGCTATGTGGATTTATTTTACTTTGGACATTTCATATGAGAGTTCCTGTATTTTCCCCCAGCAAATTATAAACTCACTGTTTTCCCTCATGACCATTTAAAGGAATATAATGAAGTCCTCTTTGATGCTTTTCAATCCTTAGGAATCTCTCCTGAGTTGTGTGAACTTTAAAAATGTCAATGAAGAATTAAATTATATTCCTACTTGGTTCCCTTAGCACTTTTTTGCTGATCAGAAGAGCTGGAAATATTTTAAGAGCTTTATTAGAGATGCCCACTCATTGTATTTATGGTTGTGTGTCAAATTGGGGAAAAAATGTCTGCCTCATACAGCTGCTATTTTATCTGCTGAGAAGAGTAAGAATAAATAGATATCTGCCAAAAACAAAACCCAAATAAAAACAAGCAAAAAACCCTAGAAAAAATCAATGACCAAACAGGAAATGTTCTAATTAAAGCTGAATGAAGGTTTTCTTCAAGATAAAAAACTCAAAACCAAACCGAAACAAAACCAAACCAAAGCAAACAAGTCCCCAAAACAAAAAACCACAAAAAAACCCCAACAAACCAACCAAAAAAAAAAAAAACAAAACAAAAAACAAAAGAAAACCGAAAATCCGATGAAAAACAAAACCAGGCATAAAAGAGACATTTCAGCACTCTCTTTAATTTTCAGTAGTCAGGTAAAACAAAAAAAAAATCCCCCAAAAAATCAGGTGTTGAATTCTGGTGAAAAATAAAATGTAAAAGGTGATGAGAAGGAGCATGTGTCTAAGCTGCTGTCCAAACATTTACAAATTTAAAAATTTACAAATGCCACTTTTTACAAACTTCCATCTATCCACTTTTAGTAGATTTTTTTAGTAGACTTATTAAATATTTTTTTTAAATAAAATGTATTAGAAAACTAACGAGACTTTTCCTCATAGATAACATAAATATTCAAAAATATTATTTTATACTTTGAGATTTTTGTTGTGATTTTTTTATTTTTATTTTTAATTTGAGATTGTTTACATCTCATATATTTCAGAGCTTTCTTTACTACTGTGACCCAGAATGAGGATTCTTCTGGGACACCAACTCAATAAGTGACTGCCATTTGTTAAATTTATTTTTTAAACATTACCATAAACAAATACTAAATGTGTTTATTTTACTGGATTAGACTCAACAGAGTATTGTCTGCTTTCTGAACTTAAAATATTGGAATCATGGAGGTTTCACTTTCTCATACAAGAAAATGAATATAGTAGAACCTGATTTCTTGCCACTAGTATTTAAGATAGGATTATAGCCAGAAAGAATGAGACAATGGTACACAGAATAGGCATAATCATAACCTTTACATGCTCTAGAACAAAAATGTTCCTAAATTGGTAGCAAGGGCTGTTCAGACCTTTCTACATCACGCTGTTTCAACATAGTTCTATTTCAACAGGTCTAATAACACATCAGCTTCTCAATTTTACCTCTGTGTTTTCCCTGAACAGTTTCTGAGCTCATTGTCACTGACACAACATTGACCACTATGCACTGAGTTCACTTTCTCTTGAGTGTAAATAGTGGTAAAAATCTCTTTCTGTCCTAGAGGAGCAAAAAGGAAATTTTATTTAGTTTCCTCTTTAAAAGATAGAGTTTAACAACTCAGTTGGTGAAGCTCAAGTATCTGAGACTGAAGAACCAGGGCTGCTATGGAGTTGTACAGGGGGAGTTCTCAAGTTCAGGAACTGGTCCAGCAGCCCTGAGCCTCATCACGATTTGGAAGCTCTTGGCAGGCAATCAGACAAGGAGGGGACAGTGCCGGGAGCAACTGAGGGTGATTTAAATGACTCCAGGGATTGTGAGTGACCCAGAGCATGGCAAACAGGTGTGTGGAACATTAGTGAGGGTGTGTCAAGGCAGCTTGCAGGGCAGTTTGAGCAGGCAGGATGACCAGGAACGGCCCTTCTCTGGCCATTAAAAGCAGCCAATAAAGGCAGCAACAGACTCAGCTGGTAAGGAAGAACAAAAAGATCTTTTTAACCTCAGTCTTACAGGCATACCAGATTAGTCTTCTTCTGGTGTTGATACTTTCTAAAACTCAATGCCATGTATCTGCAAGGGTCACTGAAATAGGTCCAAGACCTCCAGCCAGCCAGACCTGCCTATGGTAGATGGAGCTCTCCAGGTCACAGAGTGCCTGATGCCTCTTCCTGAGGCTGGGGCTAGCAAACACTTCTTTTGAAGAAGGTGTGCTGTAGTTGAGGATCTGCGTCACTATGTGAAGGAGCTACAGGAAGAAATGAACACGTTGAGCAGTATTTGAACAAATAAGCAAGACATAGATTATTTCAGAGATGTTACAGTCTCAAGACTCTTGAGAGTCTAAAATCTTCCTTGTAGTGGAAAAGCAGATGGACTCAGAATCCTGCAGAAACCAGTTCTAGTTAGTCAATGGATTTGTTACAGATGAAGACTGGAAGTATGCTGCTGCATGCACCAGGAAAAGATTCCTCTTTCTTCTCAGAATTTGACTAGTAGGACTGATATCTTCCATAACAGGTATGATGCCCTGGAATGCCAGACAACTGATAAAGTGGACAAAGGTCTTTCTACCATAGTGGGGTCTCCTAAAAAACCACCATCTGTACCTTGCCACAACCTCCTTTTTTAAGAGGAAAAAAGGTATTTGTACTAAGGGGAATGGATGGCTTGATGTGCAGACCAGACCAAACTCACAAGAAGGTCTGCTGTCTCCCAGGGGCATGGATAAGGAAAATTATTGGAAAATTCTCCAGTCTAGAAAGGCCGTCTTCTTAGTATCTGTTAGTCTTTAAACTGACAATGATGAAGAAACAAAGAGAAGTCCAAGAGAAATCAAAAGAGACTTGAGGGCCCTGGAATGACTGGTAGAGGGACTAGGAGTACAGACAGTGATTTCCACAATCCTTCTGTAACATCAAATAATATTGATAGGAATAGGCAGATCCACCAAGGTTGGTATCAGTTGAAAACTTTGGGTTTGTTGGTCATGGGAGGATCTACTCGAAGTTGTTCTATTGACACCTGACAGGATGCACCTATCTCAGAGGCAAAAAGGAGCTCTAGCACAGGAGCTGGTGGGGCTAACTGGCAGAGCTGTAAACCAACTTGGAAGGGGAAAGGGGACAAAAGCAGGCTCACCAGTGAAGATCAGCGGGATGATGTGCCAAAACTTGAGGAAACTGGCACTAATGGGATCCCTCAGTCTACTTCATAAAGTGTTGGCTATAATGTACCATGCCTGAAATATTTCTACATTTATGCTAGAAGCATGAGGAACAAAAAGCAGGAGCTCAATGTTTGGCCTAGTCCCAGAGATTGGATGTCATTGCATAAGTGAAACCTGTTGGGATGAGTGCCATGACTGGAGTGCCCTGCTGGATAATTCCAGGCTCTTCAGGAGTGAAAGGCAAGGCAGAAGAGGAAGAGGATTGGCACTGTATGTGCACAGTTGAGAGTCTCTGGGTGAGAATCAAGGCATAAGCAAATAATGAGGATGTGAGTATCTACTATAGACCTCCCAATAACGACGATGACATAAACTATTCTTTAAGGAGACACTTCCAAGTCAACTGCCCTATCCTTATGGGGAACTGCAACTTGCCAGAAATTAACTGAAACCATCACAGAGCTGGTACAACTCATGCCAAAAGATTCCTAAAAAACCAGGATGACAATTTTATGGAACAGGTTCTGATTGACCTGACTAGGAAAGATGCCCTCCTGGATGTATTTCTTGCCAACAGAGTGTATCTTGTAAGGAACATAGAAACTGGCAGCTTCCTTGTCCTCAGCATCCATGAAGAGACTTGATTTGAAGTCTTTCTTGACAGAAGGAAAAATATCAGTAAAACCTCAACTCTGGACATGAGGAGAGAATATTTTAGGCTGCCCAGTGAATTAGTGAATTAGGAACCCCAGGAAAATGTTTCTGCAGGTGATGAGGCCCATCAGTGCTGGTAATATTTTTAAGTGATGGTGATGACCTGCAACAAGCACAGGAGAGAGCAATTGCCAAAAGCTGGAAGTCAAGCAGATGATGCAGAAAGTAATGGGAAAATGACATTAGACAGTATAAAAATAACACCATCCTGTTACAGAATGAGGGTTATCACCTCACAAACAGATTGCCCAGAAAGGCTGTGTCAGCCCGACCCCTTGAAGTGTTCAAGCCCAGATGGGATGGGGTTCTGAGAAACCTGGTCCAGTGAAAAATGTCCCTACTTACAGTAGGCAGGTTGGAACTAGATGATCTTTAAGTTCCCTTCCCACCCAAGTTATTCTATGATTCCATGATTCTATGATTCCATGATTCTATGATTCAATGATTCAATGAATGGATAATTAGTCCTAAAGAGTACAAGAACAGGATCGTCTTTAAAAATCCACAGAAATACTGGGCAATAGAAATGTAGAGAGGGAGAGTTACAGTTACTTTTCTTCTTCCCATCTCTAATTTTTCCATTTTTAGTTTTTTTTAAACAGCAGCTTCATAATTATTTTCTGCAGACAAAAAGTTATGTGGTTGAGGGAATTTAATAATCTCTAACAATCTTTGTGGTAAATGTGCCTGATCAGACCATGGCAGTTCTGCTCTTCAGCCCTGAGATGGAGTCACTTTATAGCTAGACAAAACATCTATAGATAAGCATTAACATCACTCTGCATCCACAGTTACAGACTGTCTTTTACAGACAGTGAAAACTAAAAATGCAATCTAGTCCTCAGCATTCTTCACTTGCACTTTAAGAAATTAGAAGAAACACATGCAAAAGTATTGAAAAATTGTTGCTATTTTTTCTGTACTTTTACATTCTATTTAAAGTACAGTACGGTGAATAGGAGAACTCTAGCCTTTCATTTCAGATCTCTTGAGACAGGCAAAAATGTGTCCCTGTACCTTTCCAGAGAAAGAGCCTGTATGCCCTGCTTTGGTAACTCAGTGTGTAAGCCACTTCAGAAAGAGAATTATCAAAGAGCAACACGACTGAGCATATAGAATAAGTATACACAAAAAAGGAGTCACAGGTGTGTAATGAGAATATGACGGCAACTGAAGTTAATCAAAGTAGTCTATCCAGCTCTGATTGAAATGGGAACAAATCTCACCCTCTCACATTGTTAAGTGATACTTGAGATCTTCCAGTTCTTTAGTCTGTTAGAAACCAGATAACATCCTGTGCTATGAATTTGCACTCCACAGAGGAAAGAGGTCAGTCTATGGCTGTTTCTTCAAGGACTTCTTTTGTTTAGTTTTCTTTCCTCCAGTAATTCCATTTCTCATCAGTCTCTAATAGCGAACAACCTTCTGATGTGTCCTAAGTAACTTCTCTCTGTGATTTAGTTTTGATTCAAAGTTTATCAGCTTTTTGATTTGAAGACTTCTACAGTAACACATTAAGACTTCAGTACTCTTGCAAAGACATTCACTAGTATTTGTTCCAGAGGGAGAAAAGGAGAATTCAAGACATATCCCGTTAAAAGTTAAATTCTTTATATTTAAGATATTCTACCCATCTACAAACATGAATATGATATTGCGTTTTATATTATCATGAACTATTTTCCTATATTTTGCAGCAAGGTTTGTTTTTACTTCCTTACCTCTCGGGGTTTTCCAAAGCTTCCACATTTTCTAAAGGATCAAGATGTTACTTAATATGTTTTGCTTCTGGTTTTGTTTTTCTGTCCTTCTCCCAAAACAAAAGTTAAGTATCTGATAAAAGCTCAGTAGGAGCTGGGAAATGCAAAGAAGGTTCCCTCACATATTATCAATCTCTTGTCTGTGCAGGAACTCCACTCCAACTCCCATGTCCTTCTGGGTTCACAACTCAGTACAAAATGGAACTCACTGCCTTGCATTTAAGCAGCACCTCCCATCAACTTTTCTGCAGAGGAGTGAATATCCCTCTGTATTACAAGTTAGAAAATTCAGAAAAGGGATAGATACAGATCTTGACCTCTGTGGCTTGTGTTTGTATACTGGTTTGGGGTAGAAGAGAGTTACTGTTCTTCGTAGAAGATTGTGTGGGTCTATAGTTTGGATCTGGGACCAAACAAAGTGTTAGTAACATACCATGACTTTTGCTATTGCTGAGCAGCATTTATACTGTGTCAAAACTTTTTCTGTTTCTCACTCTGTCCTACCAGTGAGTAGACTGAGGTTGCACAAGAATCTGGGAGGGAGGGAACACAGTCAGGACAGAGCCCCCTAAGTGAACGAACAAATATTCCAGACCACATCATTGTGTGCTCATCAATTAAAGCTAAAGAAGAAAACAGGAAGTGTGAATGTTCAGAGTGATGACATCTGTCTTCCCAAGTAATCATTACATATCATGAAGCCTTCTTTTCTGGAAATGGTTGAATATATGGAAATTCTCTAATACTTAGTGTATTTGGTATAGAGTGGAAGATCTATACCTGCTTTGTGAGCAAAATTTCCTTAAATTTTTCTGTGGCAGTCAAATATATTATTGTTTTGAAACCATTCCAGGATCTCACATAAAAAAGAAAGTTGGTTTATAGACCAGCTTCAAATTCTTGTAAGAAAGGTAAAAGACTATTCAACCTAATCAATATAAGATTGCATCTGGATATATGCAGAAACAAAGTATTAAATCTCTTGGAAGGTTAGTGTTAAAAAGGGACACAGCTAGAAAGTTTAATAACTCTGGCTTTAGAAAGCTGCAGAGAAGTGGATTTTTATGACTATGACCTCTGTAACTAAACATCCAAAAGGAACTTGTCTACATATATATATATATATACATATATATTGCATATATTTATTTAAAAATTATGGTAGAACAAAGATACAGAAAGAATTATAATACATATAGATAGAATATAGATATAAGTATAGAATTATAGAATGGTTTGTATTGGAAGGTACCTTGAAAGATCACGGTACAAACCTCCTGCCATGAGCAGGAGCACCTTCCAATAGACCAGGTTACTAAAGGCCCCCTCTGAACTGACATTGATCCTTTTTAATGAGGGACTGTAGACAATTTCTTTGGACAACCGGGTCCAGTCACTCACCCTTCTCATCACAAAAATGTTTTTCTTTTTGCCTAATATAAATTTATCTTCTTTCAGTTTAAAAGCATTGTTCCTTGTACTATCATTATACATCCTTGGTAAGAAGCCTTTCTCCATCTTTCCTGTAGGCTGCCTTTCTAGACTCAAATTCTCTGTCTTTATTTTTTAGAAAGATATTCCAGGCCCCTGATCATTTCTATGGCTCTCATCTGGACCTTCTCTAACAGATACATGCCTTTCCTGTGTTTGAGACCCTAGAGATGGATGCTGTACTCCAAGTGAGGTCAATTAAGAGTGGAATTGAGCAGGGAGAATCACCTCCCTTAATCTTCTAGCTGAACTACTTTTTATGCAGCTATGGCTGGCTTTCTGGCCACCATGTTCACATTGCTGGATCATGTCCTATGTGTCATCCACCCCCAGAATCTTCTCCACAGTTTGAATGTTAATGTCTTAGTCTGCGCTCATGCTGGAGATTGCTGTGACCCATATGTAGGACCTTGAATTTGGCCTGTTGATCTTCATAGGCTTCATACAGGCCCACTCCTCAAGGAGTAGTTATATAGTCCCCTCTGGGTGGAATTCCTTTTTTCTAGTAAATCAAATGCATCACTCAGCTCAGTGTGATCTGCAGACTTCGTGATGGTAAAGACTATTCCATTATCTATGTCATTAATGAAGATGCAAAAAAATACTGATCCCAGAACTGACAGCAGGGACAGCATCCATTAGTGGTTTACATTAGACATTGATCCATTAACTACAATTCTTTGGGTGTGGCCATCCATCTAAATCCTTATCCAACTTATCAAAAGTCCACCCATCAAACCCATATCTCTGCAGTGTACAAGTAAGAATGTTGGGGGAGATCCTATCAAAGTGTTTATGTGAGTTCAAGTAGACAATATCTGTAGCTCTTCCCTTTTCTGCTGATGCAGTTTCTCTGCCACAGAATGCCACGAGATTAGGCAGGCAGAATCGGCCCTCACTGAAACCTTGTGGGCTGTATCTAAGCACCTCCCTGTCTTCCATCTTAACACATCTTCTAGCATAACCTGTTCCATGATCTTTCTGGGCAAAGAGATAGGACTGACTGCCCAGTAGTTCTCCTATTTACTCTGTTTTAAAATGGTCATTATGTCATCTCTAATAATCCAGTCTGGCTTCAATATTTATATATTGTATAATTCACAAATATATATGCTAAGTTTTACTGTAAAATATATTAAATAATATGTATTATTATAAGACCCTATATATTATTATATTATGAGAAATATTATAAATTATAATGTATTCATATTTTACTATATAGCATATGTTATATAGAGTGTATATGAATGTATTTCCACTATAGCATCTCCAAGTTTCATACACATTAAAAACATTATTTACTTCACTCACATGACAGTATCAAAAAAAATATAAAACTTACAAATACAAAGATGATGAGAAGAGCTGAAAACTGGTGGTCTTCAGGGTTGAGAAATTAGAACCTGTGTTTCAAAATCTCAGTCTTTTCTATCATTGCCTATTATTTTCAATTTAAGTTGAGAATATACTGTTCCTGCTTATGCTGAAAAAATAATGCCCTAACAAACTATGCAGAATAACAAGACTGCTCAAGGAATATGGTGCTGTTTAGCACAAATACAATCTGCAAAGTATCAACATGAATAGTGTTTCAAAGTATTCATCTCAAAACAAAAAGCCAACTTTGACAGACACAGAAATGAAAAAAATTGAAGATTATAAGCCTATAAGATAGTTTAGTATAATGTGCATTTTCATTAAAGCTAAGACAAATAAAGCAGATAGTTATAAGAAAATATAACTGCAAAGCAATCACACAGAAAGCATTTCTCAGGTGTCTGATAAACCTGAGCTGAAAAAGTAATGAACTTGAAAAGAAAGCAGTAAATCCTTGTGAATTAAAAGACATTTATCCAACTATTTGAAATACATTCAGATTATTGGTATGCACAAAGCATTCAAGATATTGTTTTCCTGACAGGCTGACAAATAATCACTTAGCTGGACCATTCTTTGTTCCTCTCTTAAGAAAATGATGCTTTACTGGTTTTATGAATTATCAGTGGATTTATAGGATTTAGTAGTTAGGAGTTTATTCAGTATCAAAGCAAGTACAACTCAAGTGATGAAGAAAAACTGCATCGTGAGTATTATAAAATCTCAGAAGATAAAGACAAAATATGTGTATTATTTTGTTTTGGAAGAAAGGCAAACTTTTTGATAATAGTTTTGTATTTCTTGCCTCATGTGTATGTTTTCACCCACGACAACTTTAGAAGTAGGATTATCATCTCAGAAATAAAGTAAGTAAAAGGTCTGATTTTACACTGTTCAGAAGCTCTCCTCTATCAAAAAGTATTGAATTAAAATAAAACATGACACATAAGAGTTGTAACACTATGATAAAATACCATACATATATGCATTACTTAAATTTAATTTATTTTAAGAGTTATTTAATAGTCTGAATCTTTATATTTTAGCAGGAATATCCAAGTAGGTAACATTTCCATTGACAAAGTAGCATTAATTTCTTTAAAAAATGCTATCCATGAAGTGTTGCCTTCGTTGAAGTCATTGTTTTCTGGCTATTTTACTAACAAGTTGACACAATGATAATGCTCTTGTGTAACCACTTCTCCCATTTCTTTGTTATCAGCACTGAGAATGCATTTCTTGGCAAACATCCACAAAATATTGTCTCCCTGCATCCTTCAGGTCTTTTTATATTTGAACTTAGAACATCATCTGATTTCAATATTTCTTTCCATCCTACCCTTCTAATTCTGTCTATTCATCACCCTTTCTGATTGTAATAATTCTTTTTTCACTTTCAATTCTTCAGGCCGTCCATTGCTGTTCCTATAAAACACAACCTTAGAAAAGTCCTTACACTCATTTCAAGCTATGCCTGTATTGTCAATCTTCTCTTTCCCAGTAATTTGCTTCTCAACTCTACTTTGTGTCAACATTCTAATTTATTTTGTTCTCCTCACATGCAATTGCTATTACCTTCCATGGTCTTTCAGACGTGTCACTTGTCTGTAGTCACCCTAAATTTCCTCTTCAGCTGAATTCTCAGTCTGAAAGGTTCTGTCACAGCTAATATTTCTTTACAGATCTAGAGATAATGAATGGTACTGATAGTGGTGTTTGTTGTTCAATACATATTTGACAGCAGAGTTCAGATACTGCAGAACTGGAAAAGTGAGAGCATACAACAGTGGAAAACTTTTATTACTAAAATCAAGTTTCAGAATGATAAAGAATGTAATCATAAGGAAGTTTAGAAAGACACAGTACATTACTGAGTGTATGCTGAAGAGTCAGATACTACATTTTATGATCTCTAAGTTTGAATTAACAGAAAGGGTAAGAATTAATAGAAAAGGCAATTTGGTTTTATACAAATATAACTTTTTTGAACTCTGACCAGGTCAACTATTAATCACTTTCTGTATTTATTTTTGTCAGGTTTATTAAATAATTACAATGTGCATTTTCTCAAAAAAGGAAAAAATGGTGCAAGAATCAAAAATTAATTGCACATAAGGAAAATTATCTAAACAAATTAAATCCTAGGCTAAATTTCTTCAAAAATGAACATTATTGGGACAATTAAGTTTAGAAAAAAATAGAGCATCTTCTGTATAACATTTATCAAGCAGTATAAAAGCATGAATTATAACTTTCAAAAGCTAGAAAGATAAATCATCTTTATTTTAAATTTTATCAGAGTTTTAATGTACTCCAAACACAGTATCTATGTTGTTTAAAATAGAAATAAATAATTCAGACTTAACAAATTGCTTTCTTCTGCTGTTTTACCTCCAAAGATCTTTAGTTCATTACTCTTTTGGAGAAAAAAAGCAGATAAAGAAATAAATCAGATATATTTATATTTATAATGTTAGTTTTCCATAAAATAAGTGGGTTTTTTTTTAGCTTAAAATAGTTGTCTTTAATATTTCCAGATGGAACCATTAAAACAAACAAACAAAACCCTCAAACCAAACCGCATGGATATATACATGCTTGCATATAATGCACATACTCATGCAGACATTTATATGCAAACACAAAACAAATTTCTTCCTTTCAAGTTATATCCATATGTTTGGAGTCCCATAAATAATCCTTCAGGTAAAAAAAAAAACAACCCTACTGCTAGCTCACAAGAAAAAGGATCCTTTCATCCTTGCAACCTGTTGACATTACCTGTGCACATTGTAACTCCGAAGTATCAAAGTAAATATACTTTTAAAGCTTTCAATTATGTTGTTCAATTCAGTTGTAAATTTTGAGTTATAGAACTAGTTACTAATTATTTATAATTTTCCAGGTCAATCTATTAAAAGTTCTTTTGTATATCCTTTGTAACAAATTAGATTATTCAAATGCACAATAGGTCCTGATTAAATCAAATTAGTTGGTCATAGGCAGGCTTGTAAAGTCTGGAGAGTAAATATGTAACTCCTAATGTTAAAAAATATTACTGATTTATATACCTTCTTTATGTGGACAATGCATAATTTCACTGAAAATGAGGGTTTCTTTCAAAATATTGCATAGAACTTCGAGGCTCAAGTCTGCTGGGACCTTTCTACAATTGAGATATAAATCCCAGTTGAAGCAATAAAAATGCTGTATATGTTTATGAAATGAAAAATCATCTAATAATTTTCATTAAATCTCTCATTAGAGGCATTGACTAAAATAAAGTATGTAGTGTATGTTATTTCAAATAAAGGATGTGAACCAGCATTTGCTCATGTAAAGGAAGAAACAATTTATTTTACTGAGCCCTTGTATGAATGATTGTCTTAATAGTCCTTAAAAGGGAGGATGCCTTTTATATCAAAGTCCTGACAACTGGATGTATATTTTCCCCTTTAATCATAACTGTGTATGTAATTCTGAACTAGTTCAGTATGTTCAGTATGTAATTCACACTTCCACAGTTTATTTCTTTGAATCAGTCCACACCAAGAATACTTTTCTCTTAGCTTAAATATGCAATTTACTCTCAAATACACAACAGCTTTTTATCACTGCATTCTATTTTGTGTGTGAAAAGCTTAAAAAAGCATCAAGTAACTGAAGAACAAGACAAGGTATAATGAGCTTTTGGACATAACAATGAATACTCAAAGAATGAAAGGAATATGAGAAACAAAATTATCATAAAAGATGCATCTTCACAGCTCTGAGGATATGATAAATGCCTGATTTTCAGTTTCAAAAAAAGAGACAAGTATGTTCTGGTTTTTTTTTCTAGCTACTTAGTATTGTGCCAATAATGGGAAAAATGCAGTCTTGCAGTCTTGCAGACCTTGGTGCCTTACAATATCCTACTTAGCCTCACAAGGACCTTAGGATGTGTTATGGCCACACTTATTACTTCAGGCACTTAGTATCCTCCTGGGAAACAGAACATGCAGCTGAAACCATGTGATATTCTGTAACTTCAGTGTTTTGTTATGGTTTCTTACCATTTTAAACAACTATAAAAGTTGTGAATCTAGCCTAAATTGTGCCAAGATTCTCGCTTTCCCCAAAGATCCCCAAGGAGTGAAAGCGTGGTGCAAGTTAACCATTTTGGCTGAGCTATATCTTTAGTGTAGGTGGCCCAGATCAAAACATAGAATGAAATTTTCTGTGAGTGAATGAATTATTTATGCATCTCATAATCTTACCTGAACTCTGCATGTTTCAGGTATCAGATTTTTTAGAATTTGGTTTTCTCTCATTTTTTATTTTTCCACTAAGAGTATTGTCCTCTGGTGATTTTCACCAATGAAACTTACCACCTTCTTGTTCAGAAGATCACTTCAAATAGTTATACTCACATAGAAATATAACACAAAGATCTATAGCTGGTTTTTTGAATGGTGGTGTTGCTACTGTAATATTTTGTTCTTTTACTATTTTGGAGTTTCCAAATGTTTCATTAGTGTATTTTTTATATGTTGGGAAAGCATTTTACTTTAATTTATTAATTAAAATTAATGCTATAGGATAAGTTAAAGTAATTTCATGATGATATTAATAAATATGGAAAATAAAATTTTTAAAAAAACTTTTAAAACAGAAAGAAGAAACCTCCTCTTTTGTTTTAAAGAGTAGTCAAATATAAATAGTTTTCTTTTACCTTAATTTTAAAATTTCTTTAATATAATTTTTTATTTATAAGTCATAAATCATAAAATTGGAAGCTGCATCTTTTAATTGCACTGTCTCTTCTATAACAATTTACTGGGTGCAGGTGCCCAGTCAGTGGCAGTGGAGTCTGCAGGGGTCACTGTGCAGACCCAACCAGCCCTGCTGGCTCTGACAGATCCATCTTGGGGCACGTCTGAGCCCCATGGCCAAAGCAGTGACGCCTTGGGGGAAGCATGTTTCAGAAAGAGTATAAGACTGCACAGCAAAGATGGGAATGAGGGCCGAATTTGTGACAGATAAACCTGCAGATGTAAAGGTCAGAGGAGGGGGAGGAGGTGGTCCAGTCACTGGAGCAGAGACTCACTCCCCTGTGGTTCGTGGAGAAGGCAGTGGCTCCCCTGAAGCCTATGGAGGAGATCACGGCAGAGCAAAGAAAAAGTATCAGGAGGAAGGCGAGCCAGACTCTTATGTATTGATCGTAATTTAAAAAATTTGCTTTTATAAGTAATAATTTCACCATTTTGGATCATCGTATATACACTGTTCCATTTATCTCATCATTCACAGCAAAAGGTGATGATGTCATAATTCCCAACCATAATTATATTTGCTTAATCAGTCATAGCATTGCCAGTTCATCCTCCCATTCATAGCCTGCAAAGTAGGACTGCAAACATGATTTCCCAAAATATTGTTAGGAAGGATAGTGACATTAACAGGGAAGAACATTTTCTTTTTCTTTCTCTCTCCCTTTGTGACAAAAGTTGTACCAGCTGTTCAGACACATGAATGTGAGTGTCCTGGCTAAACATTGGATCGTGTGCCTTACTGCAGGTATCTCAGAGAGGCAAGTATCAGGAGGAATCTGTTTGATTCAGCTGGAACCAAAGTGCTACCTATATTTCGAAACTGAACTAAAATCTTTAATCAGCAGTTAATGAAGAAAATGGAAAGACACATAGTGACATAAATACGGAGCAAGAACTAATGAAAAATGATGCCGTACTGCGTGGTGATGACAAGTATCACAATACTGCACATGACAACTCTGGCACTGGCAAGTACAGCTAGCTTGCTTTAGCTTCCACCTTTTCCAAAACAATATAATAATATTAAAGGAAAACAACCACACAATATTTAGTGCAGACTGACCACTATATACTAGTGTAGGTGTTATCTGTACTCTACGAAATGGTGAATTTAGTTTCTTAACAGTTTTTTGTTTTTATTGTTAAGTTGCAGGTTAATAGTAAAGGGCTCTTCTATGAAAATAACAGTTTCTTGATATTTCTGGCAAGCATACCTGATAAAATTTACCTTAGTTTATATAATTTTACTTAACGCAAATAGCAAGAGAGTGGCTGAAATTTAATCTATGAAATAAAAACATCATAAATCATCTAAGGATTTGTTCCATGTTTTTTTTTTTCTGTGATGGAGTGTAACTCAAGAAAATTCATGTAATAATGATTGTCAAAATTTAAATATGTGTCAATATTAATATATTATTCTTTAAAATAATTGTGTACACATAAATGCAATAAATTGTATACTGACACAAAATTACATATAGCAGATAGCAATCATGTAATGAAAAAACCTCACTGACCAGTCTCTCAAATTTAATATTGGCTTGCTGGCTTTGGCCCCATGCTGTTCTTTACAAGCTGAAGAAATACTTAGGATTGTAACTGCAGTTATTTAGTAGCTGACTGAACAGACTAAAAGCCTTTTTTTGTCTCATTGAAGTTGCATAGAGTTTAATACTGAACAATAATTCTCATCAAGATCCTGCCTTAAGCTATTGAAGACACATGGTATGACATATGCTTTTTTAGTCATCATATGAAAACATATTAAGATTTTAAATTTTGACAGCTGTACAGATAAACATCATGCTACAGCAAAAATTAAAGGAAAGACAGAATGATAAAAAGGTGAATGTAACCAGACAGTTGCTTCTGAGCACAGAATCATAAGCAATGAATGCAGCACTAAAATTACAGACAATTTGGAATCAGAAAGTCTGTATTCAATGCTTGTCTAAGAGCAATGAATACAGATAAATAAAAGAGTGTGACAGGAGGACAGTTTATTTTATCTTTTTTACAAAAAACTCCATGTTGATTCCTGCATATTTCTTTGTTTATGTGATGTTGTAATTTCATGTCTCAGTCATTAAGTAGGATGGACATAGGAATTGCAGAAAAAAATTCAACTTAATTATTGCTAAATACCTTACATTATGCAAAATTAAACAAAACACTAGGACTACAAATATCCATGTTACCCTCATAGGTACAAGACACAGTTTTTAATTCCCTAAAGTAATTCAAAGAAGTGTGATATATTTGGCTACCCTCTAAACAGTGTGACAAAACATTTTTCATTTGATATTGAGATGCAAATTAAAAATATTCTTTCTGGGCAGCTCTGAAAACAACATAGTAAAGGATTTATTTGAGGAGCATAAATTTAGGAGCCCCAACCATTTTATCACACTAATTTCCTTTTTTTTTTCCCCAGAACAAAGAGCTGAATGACTAATTTAGTGGGAAAACAGTTCAACAAACAAATTTTCTATCCCTCAAGTATTTCTTTAGATCTAAGCTCCACTGTATTTTGAAATGACTTATGTCAAGGCCATTGAGATTTCTATTCTTAGAACAATAATTTGTTTTTGCATAGAATTACTATCAACTGTTTTGTAGTCTGCAAGCTACAGAGGCAATAACAGAGAAACATTCACATGGCCCATTTACTGGATAAGGTTGCATAAATTCCATCTGATTATGTATAAGTGGTTATTAGGATAGTATCTCAAACAAGAGTCATGAGAGCTATAAATCCTCAAGCTGTCTATTAAAGAGTCATTTTACAGGATCTGTGAGTTTATGAGTATTGGGTACTTGTTTGACTATGATTTCTAGATAACAACAAATGGTATTTTTACTGGCAAGATTCAAATTGTAGAGTTCAAGTGCCAAAGAAGCCAGTATTTTTAAATCAGAAATATTAAAAGCAAACAGGAGAAATAGTTATTGATAACAGCAAACTCCTTTGGGGCTTGAGAGAACGGAATTCTTAAGCCTCGGCAGATTTCATGAGGCATTATGAAGTTCTGAAGAGAGATGTGTTTTCTTATGAGAACTGAATGCAGTAATTTATCAGCATAAAGCTTTGAGTTTGCATAGATCCTTGGGCTGTTGCACAGAGAAATGACAGAAAAGCTACTAGTATTCAGGGAACAATTTTGAAACTTGTAGTTTGTGTCATTAAGACACAAAGGCTCAGATTCTTTAAAGTTTACTCATTCATTAATTCTTTCTTTTTCAAGATTTCTCACCCCTACTGTGATCCAAGGCTATCCATGATCAGAGAGAACTTCTAGTGGGGCAGAAAGAAATCCTATGGTGCTAAAAATGCTTTGAGGGAGATCCTATTACTGAGAATATCCCAGGGTGCAAAAAGACATAGGACATCACATTTATAACACTGCACTCTTAAAATACTGTTTAGACCATACTGATTAAGGGTGACACTTCCCCAATAAATTGAAACCTTTTGTTTTATGCTATACATGTAATGAAAATTGCAGACAAATGCTTGTGTCTAATTTTCCTATTTTAATTTGCAAAATTTCATCATTTTGTGTGGAAAACTTATAAGCAGTTTTGCCACTGGAATCATTATTTATTTACATAGAATCAAGTATTTATTTCAGCTTCATATAGATGCTTCTGCTTTTAACTATCTCTTATGAAAAATAAACTTCGGCTAATAAACATTTCTCTTTCCTGGATTAAGATAAATCTTCAGATGCATACCTGGTACTTGGTACAGGATGGGCAAAACCAACTATTTTTGGCATAGAGAAAATAGAACCTAAAATAAATTTGAATAGAACCTGCCCACAAAATAAATTAAGTTCAAAACAGCCAAGATGTTTTGAGATATCTTGGCTGTTTTGTCATAGTTTGTCTGGTTGATTTTTTTTTTCAAATTTAAGTTTAGGCTAAGGGTGCTGTGCTAAACAATTTCTTTGTGTCTTTATGACTGTGCTATTTGGAGGGGTTTACATCAGCTCACTCCACTGAACTTCAGTAGTTGCATTCATTAAGATTCAAAGTGAGACAAAATAATTTGAGCCAATATTAAAAAAATCCCCAAAATTTAAGAACCCTGAAAAAAACTGCTTACAGTATTATTTCTTAAAGTTGAAAATATCTCTTGATAGTGAAAAACCAATATTTACTTCATCATCAATATCATAAAATTAATTCAAGAGGTTTTTTTAAAATATTTTCAGTAAAGAAATATCTTTTAATCTACTTGAAGCACTTTACAATCAAGCTTCAGCAAGTGAAGGGGAATTTCATTGTTTCTAATTAGACCATTGATATCTTGAAAAAGTGGATTTTCTGAGGGAAATTATAATTATCCCTTTAGGTTCAGACTGCTAGCAGATCACCCGATTTCCTGACCTCCTGCCCCTTGCCTGGTACCAGCAGTATAGGCGGGAAGCCTCCCGTGTTATTTGCACAAGGTGTGGCTCTGTAGGATAATTGTACCACTGAGCTGACAAGATGTGACATGGCTCTCACCCACAGTCAGAAGGTTTGCCACTATTAGCTGGTGCTGCCAAATGACCCACACACTGTCACTGGCAGTCCACTGGAGACATGACATCACTTATGATCTTGTTTTTGCTGTCAGTGACTGAGTGAGTCACCTTATGGATGTGCTGTTCCTAATCTTTCTTACTGTGTCGATAAAGGTTTACATTATGATCTTTTGTCAGATCCCATTTCTGTTCAGACCACAGATCAGGACTAAACAACATCAGTCATTCATGAAGGAAAGGGTGTCCAGAACAGAAAGCTATACCTAGACTGTCTACCTGGCTGTAGGCCAGCTACCTCGTTGGTATAGGAGCTGGAGAGACAAGCTCAAAAAAAAAAAAAAATTTAATAGATGGAAAGTGAAGGCAGACAAATTCTACTAGAAACAAGGTGGAAAGATACAAGAAAACAAGAACAATAAATCACTGTAACTATTTGTAATCACTTGGGAATTTCCAAGGAGAAAACACTGTGGGATTTTCTTGAAGCAAGGTGGTGTTTTGAGTTTATGCAGTGTGTTTGCTTAAAAGAAAAAGAAAAAGAAATTACTCCCATTTGGGCAGGAGCAAATAATTACAATGGGTTATTCTTGCTTTATAACAGAATAATTACGACAACGTAATGCTGTTTCTTTTTTTACTGAACAGCAAAGAACAAGAAGGACAGAGAATAGCAGAGATGAGAACCGTAGTATCATAATAATGGAGCCAACACAAAATAAAATAGTGAGGAGGGACTGTGCTGCTTGAGATCTCAATTGGGCCACAAAGATTTGCTTTATTTGTTTAGGTGTATTTTGCTTACAGTACTGAGGAGGTCTGTATTAATTACCTGTAACTGATCTCCTGAAATCAGCTCCAGGACTGACTTCACAACTACAACACTGCTGTTCCTCCTCTGGGTTAACTCTTGTCTCAAGGTGCATTTCTCTGTGCCAATGCCAAAGAAATCTGTACTGATTTTTAGGACCATTTTATCAGTTTCATGCTGCTTTGAAATAATTTTAAATTTACAATAATTTTAAATATAATCCAGTCAAGATCATAATTGATCCTTGACGGCCTTTCTCTCCTTCTCCTCGGTCAGTTTTGGAAGTCTCTGCTTCAGTAGACAAAAGACAGTGACTGGTCAGGAGAATAACCTCTTTACTTCAATTGCATTCAGAATTTCAACTTTTTGGCTTATATTAAATGTTAGTGAAAGCATTCAAGAGGTGCAAATCATGGTGGTCTTTTATAAAAAAATTCCTTCAGATCATCTGTGTGCCTGGTCAACTACTTAGGTAACAAAAGCCAAGATATTCATCTCATCTGAAATTCTAACTATTTCCACACATGGTAGCCAAGCATCAGAAAAAAAAAGCTCTATATTCATGCTTGTGGTCGTAATAATCATGGCAGAAGAGACCTTCTTCCTCTGACCACAGTGATTTAACATAGCTTGTAGTAACTTTCTATCAAACCACTTGGCATATTGAAATAAATTATACTGCAGACTTGCATCAAAAATGTGATCTTACAAATTAAAAATTCTTGCCTGGGATTACCTTCAAACAGTAAAGCAGAAAGGGACACAAGGAAAATCCTGGTTTGCTGCAATTTTCTTTCTAAAGATTTTGAATTTTAGCCATAAAGCTTAATATCTCCTTCTAGACTACAAAGTTTTATGTCATTCTGTATATTCGAGAAGATTTTTGCCCCAAAATATAAATTTTAAGGTACAGACACTAATTTAGCCTTACAGAGCATTTAAAAAGGAAAGAGACATACCATGCCTGTCTTTAATATTTTGTTTCTATAATGATGTTATCTTGTCATTTGTCTATGGACCATTGTGAAAATGTGATTAGGCACCACATCTCATCAAAAAGATTTAAACAAAGCTATACTGTGTTAAATTTCTCTTTCAATTTGAGTATTTGTTTTAAACCACAATTTTCAACTGCATATTATTTAAAGATATGCTCTTGCTTTACTTTAGGATCAATGGTCTCAGATCGTATTGATCTCTGTAAAAAATTAAGCACATAGATATAGAGAGATATCTCTATATCTATGAGCTATATAATTTTCCATTATAGTTAAAAGATTATCAATACATTACAGTAGTTATAAAGTCTCAGGTCTCTTAAAGGATGGATATAGAGGCCTATGTCTCACAAGAAAATAATTCATACACCATGATGATCCAGTCTACTCCTGCAGCAATCACTAAAACTCATTAAGAACACCCTAAAGCTGGAAAAGCAACTCTGGATGCAAATAAGTGGTGTTATCACTTCCTGATGAAAAAACTAGGACAACAGCTGCTGAAGGAAATGGTCAGTCTATAACATGTTTACTGGCTGAAAGAAGGGGAAAATGGGTTGGTAAAGTAGGGCATAGATATAAATTATCCTCAAAACTTGACTAAAACTCATAGTGCTTTTAATAAGAAATACAATAGAAACTATGAGTGAACTCAGACTTTATTGTTCCTGTGAAGCCAGATGACTGCCCATTCAGTGATGTTTCTAAGCGCATAAAGATCCATAAAATAAATAAGGAACTACCTGAACTTCCTTCAAAAACTCAGAATAACTTGGATTTTTACAGCAAATGCCATAGTGTCCCTGTGACCTGAAAACATATCCATATGGAACAAACTGAGTTCATTTTCATAAACTGAAGTTATACATGGACCCTAAAATGTAATGGACATAGGACTTCTAAACCTGTTAAGAGATCTTCATCACAAAACTCACACGGGGAAAAAAAAGGTTAAATAACGTGGTTAATAAATAATGTACACAGATGAACTGAAGTTTTGTTCACTGTATACTGTAAACCTACATTTTAGAAATTAAAAAAAAGGATGAAAATGAAAGTTTATGTGGAAAGGTATCTTAATTTCACTATTCAAATCAATAATTCCTGTTTTAGTTGATGTGCCACTATAAACTGAGTGAAACTTCTGATCCGTGAACAACAAGAATGAAGCTGCAGAAGGAGTTCATCTGTGTCACAATTTTCAAGAGTGACTAGTCTCCTTCAGTGACAGGTATCATTAGGGTAAGACAGGATAACATTTAAATACCCGTCGAACTAGAGAATAAAAATCTATAGCTGACATGAAGTAGTAGAATGTGGCATTATCTTTTACCAAGTCCACATCATCACATCAAAAACACCTGGTGAAAATGACTCCTGGTTCTCTTACTTGTCACTCCGAACAAGCATCAAATTTCAACAGCAAAAATCTATACAGTTATTTATGCCTTTTATGGGAGTGTAGATTTTTTTTTGTTTTGTTTCTAGCTCCTATCTGCAAGTCTGGGGTTCAGATGGCTGTGACCAAGAGTCAGAAAAGGAAATGTCAGACTACTAAATCTGCCCAGAAAATATCTGACACTTTGATTGGATGTCAGCAGAGACATCTTGCATAGCAGAAGGATGCTATGGGTAGATCAGCCACACAGAAAGAATGTAATGAATCCAGTTACTGAGGATTCTAACTTTAGTGCTTTACTTAGAATAGACTCTGTCCTCACATTTTAACTGGGCCTGCTGCAAGCATGATTTGTTTCAACTGGAATTTTAATATTAACTCCACATGCATTTCTAGAATCATATAATCTTCTGTTAAAGAGTATGTGGATTATAAATGGCAACAAGAACCAAAAAAAGAAAAAAATAACAAAATCTTTGTTCACATCTTTTGCTGCATATTCTCTGCAGCAATAACTCCCCACTGGTATGGAAAAATGCCTAATATTTTGTGTCCCTGGCCATTAAAATGTCTCAGATTTAGTAATTTCTGAAGTTTCTTCTCCTGTGATGTACTGTTCACAGTTAGCTCACAGTCCATTATATCTGAAGACTGATATTTCTGCATTTAAAAGAAAATATCCCAAATAATTTTCTTGAATCACAGAGTCTGTGTGACATGAATCAGGTACTGACACTTCTTCAAGTCGATATCATGACACTATATCATATTAGTACAATAATAAACAATCCCTACATTTGCCATTGGATTGCATTTGTTGTATTTTCTGTATTTCAGAAAAAAAATAAAAATAATCACTTCTAAATAGTCTTCTAATCACACATCTATCCAAGAAAACCTCTAATATTTCACTGGTATCCTCAGACAGAACGTGTAGTTTAAGATTATCTCAGTTTTGTGATATTCTCTCACTCTAGTCTCCCTTCATACCACTATTTGCCTTGCCTACAGTTTTCTCCATTGTGTCAGTCACTGTATGAAAAATTATTTCATTCTTCATGCTTTAATTTTGCAAATTTTTTTTGTAAGACCATTTGCAAGTGTGCTGATTTTTTGCAAGAGAGCTAATGATGTCCTTAAGTGTTTAAATATGTCTGGTTTTTATCTTTTTTATGACAATTCTCAAACCCTCAGATTATTGAAGGAGACATGGCCACAAGTATTTGCATCAAACATTATTCTACTAGGAAAATTTTAAAAAGCTATAGAGCATTTTGAGTTTGTGTGTGTGAATACAAAATAGGTACTCCAGAAAAGTTACTCATCTAAACGTTCCCATAAATACTCTCCTTCAGGTTGTCACTAGCTACCAAGCTGTCTCTACTTGTGACTGTGGTTACTAATACTGCAATGGTAATGCAAAGGTATTATTGCAAGTGATCCCAAAGCAGTAAAACCGACACAACAATCATTTGTGTCTCATTTATCCCCTTGCTGCAACCACGTAGATCTTTCTGCCAACTGTATTCTTCTGCCATTAAAGAGCCTATGCCTGGTTCTCTAGGCATACAGCATTATTTCCCAAGAAGACACAAACCCAAGATCGTGAGATGGTAATTTTTTTTGTTGCTGTAGAACAGGAGTTTTAAAGCTATGCACAAGTTTGCAACTTCAAAGTCCCACCTTCAATGATACCGGGTTCCAATTTCAGAAGTCATTTCGAACTATACATGCAAATTTTAATGGCCACTTGTTTATGTATTTAAGTTTTATTATCACTGAGTGTCTAAGCTTTTCTGTTAAACTCTCAAGCAATTCACATCCATATTCAGTGTAACACTGGGTATTAGGCACATTAAAATGTAAGCTGAAACAGCCTTAGCACTAGGTGACCAACTTAATGGAGATCTGTTGCAGGACTGAGAGATTTTAATATATTTTTTTTCATTCCAAGGCTGCTTAAAGAATTATAGACTCATGTTATATCTTCCACTTATTTTCCTTGTGCATGGTCACTGTGTCTTAGGACTTCTTTCAGACTACTTATGCCTCCAGGAGAAAGCAAGGTACAATACCCATTTCAAAACCTTTCTAGGCTGTATTTACCTACTGTTCAGAATTTAGTGGAGAGTTACACTTTCTAATGATTTAGTGGGATAAATGAAGTCTATATTTTCATGTAACAGCCATGCTGTGGAAGACTGTGATTGTTCTAAGTCAGGATTTAAAAAAAAAAAAAATCCTTCTTCTTGAGAAAAAATTCCTAATTTTTCCTTCATTAAGTGAAGGTTCTTCTAGAACTTCACAATTTATTATACAGAGTGTCAAGTAACAATTTTTTTAAATAATTGCTTTAACAGACAGTACTGAAAAATATACTGAACTCAAACCCACACTTCTAATTTTAATCTTAAGAGATTCTAATAAATGAAATCAATTTTACATAAATTAAATAATTTTATGAGTACATTTTAATAGAAAAATGAGCTGTTGACGCTTCATAGCATACATAGAAATGCTATTCAGGCCCCAAAGTAATCATGTGAATCACATTGTTCCTTTCTGATTCTATTTGCCTGACCTGGCTTTTGAAAACAGGAAGCATTCCATAACTCAGCTTGATGTGGCTTTGATTCTCACTAGAAGAGGGTGGACTCAGCGGGGAAGCAGCACTTGCAGTAAGAGCTGCCAGGAGATAAGCAAGACCCAAGGAACTGCCAGTCAGGACACGGTTCTGTGTTGCTGTGTACAAGCAAAAATCTTCTTTATGTTATATATTCTAAGTGAAATCTTTAACTTAAAGTTCTTTATGAATCAGAAACCAGGAAAGAGAGACAAAGTTTCAGGTTCTTTATTGGATAAGAGCTTTCAAACGTTTGATTATTAATTTAAAACAAAGCAAAAATACATTGCGTAATGCAAATAGGAAACTCTTCAGAAGTTGTTGGCTACAATTTTTTATAGCCTAAGTCAAATTTTCTATTTCAAAAAATATCACCAACCAATAATATTACCAATATTATATAAATTTAAAAATAAAATTCTTCTAAGAAGCGATTAAGGAACAGTTACTTTTATACCATCATATTCTAACAAAGAAATACTTTTATTTGTTAAACCACAAATCAGATTCTTATGAAATTATCCACAACAGGAAATTAGACCTTTCTACTATTCTATGCAGTTCATTTCATTACATTGAGTTTTATGCTATGGTGAAGGTTAATGCCATCATTTTTGCTTTCACTCTCTGAGTTTATTGAAAGCCTTAGGGCACATAATGTAGTAAAAAACACTTGTAAAGGAAGAGTAGATTCAACTTTTTTCAATGTGAGAAATGAAAAACACATAAAGAAGGGGAGTTTTTCAATAACCAAATATTGAAAACACAGCAGCAGGAGATTAGAAATACTCACACGATGCTACCTTTTTACAAGTGGTCGATAGGCCTAATATAGAAAATCCTTATTTTGTGAAGTCTTGTGCTGAGCAGTGTTAAAGCCCTGCAGTTTAAGAATAAGAGATGAAAACAAGAATAAAAATTAAAATCTTGTTTTATTTTCTATGTAAATAGGTTTCTAGCCCTTATGACTGCAAAGAAATGCATGAAAAATTAACTCAAAGATAGCCAAGGGGCTGAAAAGACAGAAGGCCAAACTGTCTTTTCCATAAAAAAGTATCAAGTTTTTGGGCCCTAAGTAATGAATTTTTAGCATTTTGGTCCTGGCAATATATTTGACTCTGACTAACTGAAGGTACTGTTCCAGAATTTGGAAGACAATTAGGATGAAAAGGAAGTGATAGAGTCCATGATTGTGAGGTAATAAAAGAGGGACAATGGCAAAACCATGACAATGGACTTCAAAAAACAAACAGTTAATCACATTCTGGAAACAGATTGGTATGATATTAAGAGAAGGATTTATATGATATTAAGTAAAGCAAAAAAATAAAAAATAAGAAATGGAACTGCAGGGCAATTGCTAATTTCCAGGATGCAGAGCTTAAAGAATGAAAGTGCAAGAAAGGTAACTATTATGAACAAGTATATACATCTACATATAACAGCATGAAAAATATTTTTTGACCCGACACTAAAAAGAAATACCATTTAAAATGAAAACAAAAGTTTATTAATCAGTCTAAGATAAAAAAGAGAATAGGAATTTAGATAGATAAAATGTCAGATTTACAATGGGAAAAAAAAAAAAATTACCCAACGAGTATCAGATAAAAAAATAAGTTGATTTCTTAATACTTATCAAGAAAAGATATTGTGATTAAAAAACACACACAAAAAAAAGTAGAAAAACAAGTAGATGATAAAAAAATAATACTGTAGTGGTCAATTTCTTTTAAACAGCATTCTTGAAAAAAGGATTTGACTGTGATGAAATATTTAACAAGTAAAAAATGGGCCCAAATGAAGAAAGATTAAAGATTATGTAGATAAAGGTATTTGAGATAGCATGTTCTGATGAAATTTGCTACATTTAAAGAAGACACTCAAAACCATTTCTGAGTCATTGACAAGTATTATGGAAAATGTACAAAGGAAGAATGAAATCTCAAGAGACAGTAAAATAGCAAATAGAGTTTCTGCTATTTTTTTGTGTTTTAAAAAGATTAAGTGCATATGGGGGATTTACTGCTGGGAATTACAGCCATTTTTGGTATCTGAAAAGATGCTAGGACAGATTATTAAACAATCCATTTGTAAACACCAGGAGGATAATAAGATTGTAAGAAACAGTTTAGAGATTTATCAAGATCAAATAATGTCAAACAAATCTAATTTCCTCTTTGCTCTAGATAACTGACCAAGGAAGCAGAAGAGAGGCTGAAGAAAGATTTTTTTTTATTTTTTTTTTTTTCTTTCTAAAGGTATATAGCCATATGAAATATCAAAATCAAATCACAGAGAAATAGTGTAAACGAATATAACTCTGGTACTTATGGGGATGAAAACCTTTTCTCAAAGGGTATATATCACTTTCTAATTGCTAGCCTTGGCGGACTACTCAGGTGTGATTCATGTGAATAGTATTAAAGAAATATATGTACTCATAATTATGTTCAGAATATATACCAGTAACTAACAGAGATGTTTAAATGGGAATTCAGCAAAATTGTAAATATTTCTCTACATTCTAAAAAAATAATCTAAATTAATAAAAAAAATTAAAATAGACTGATGATTTTTTTCATCATGTTGAATAAGGATGATACTGTTTAATTTAAAAAAAATTAGTTATCAGGTATATGGGATAGGCATACATCAAGAAAAGCTATTAAAGGAATTACCAGAAACCTATATTCTAGACTGTTTTAGTTCTTCCACTCTTGTGTCAGAAGAGACAGTAGGTTAGATTCCGATTATAACAAACAAGTTAAATAGTTTTACATTACTTAGGAGTCTCTTCCCCAATAAAAAATATAATTGGTTGGGTCTAAGAAGCTTTATGGTTTAAGCGTAGACAAAGTCTGAGTGAATTTGATAACTTAGTTTTTCTTACTAGCATTTTTATTAACACTATCATTATCTATTTATTCTAGGACAAATAAAGTATACCAAATGTTAGCAGATATTTGATTCCTGAGATTAGCTCTGTTAGTTAGAGCACGGTGCTAAAATCATCCCAGATTGCAGGTTCAACCCCAGTAGAGACCATTCTGTTCTGCATTGGATTTGATGCTCTTTGTGGGTCCCTTCTATGGGACCTCTGCTTAGTCTGATAGATGTTTCTGCCATTTTTCCATTAACGAGGTCCACCAGTAGCAAATTTAAGTGTGTTCCTAAGAAATATGCAGACAAGAGCAGATTCACACATGACAGGGACACAGCTGGTCATATAATCAGTGTCAGACAAGGCTCTGCCCTCAGAAACCCCCACTCTCAGGACTCAGACCAGACATGCACACACAGCCACAGTCCCTAATCCTCTTGGGCTGCAGAGGCAAAATTCACTGGTGCAGGACACACACCACAGTCCCCAGGGTCACACACTCACACACACACACTCTCACCTCCCAAGCACCAGCATGGCCCCTCTGCCCACCTGGCATCTCTACCCAGACACTTTTACCTGTCCCACATGTCCCTAATAGCCAGCTGCTCCAGCTGTGTACTCACTGGATACAAACAACACCAGTCCTACAGGCACACCACTCTTGTGAGTACTCCCGAGATCAAACCTCCACCCACCTAGTACCCCTGCCCAAACACAGATCTTCCTGCTTCTCACATGGACCTGCTCAGAGTTTACCAGTGAATCCACACTCTGACCCCACACACACCCAGCTGGGCATGTGGTACAACCTGCCCCAGAGGCAAGGGTAAAGCAAATTCTTATTAATAGATCCTATGGGATAGATTAGAGTAAGCAGCACTGAATAACTGGTGTTTGTAAATATATATATATATACATATATATATATGTAGGGTTTGTTTTGGAAGATTTTGGTTGCAGTAAGAAGCAGGTATGCAGCCATTTTGCTTATTATATATAGCAATATAAAAGTACAAAAAATAACACTTAAGAAAATTAAAGAAAGAATAAAAGTAGAACGATACAGAGTTGGATCAATATACCTGTTGGATCCAGAAGTTATACTTGATTGTTGCAATTGTGATGTCCCATGATTGAAGTGAATGTCATATTGCTATTAAAATGATGATCTTGATCTGTCAAGGAAAGTCCATGAAATTCAAAGATTTAATGAGTTATAGTCACTTAGGTGGGAATGACCAAACTCCCCTGGTGAAAGAAGTTTTACACTGGGTGATGTAATACTGTGAGTCAAGAATCCAAGTGACTCCAGCTGATTACTAGGTCAGTGCAGTTTAATCCATTATGGTCCACCGTGGCCATCAGCTGAGATGGATACTTTCAGGTTATCTGTGAATGCCCTAGTACTTCCCAGGGAAGTTATCACAGCTGAATTCACTTAACTAAGGACAAAGAGATAGTATCTCACCTACCTTACAGGGTTTGCCTCTTTCTTAATTTTGTTTAACACCAGCTGCTAACCTGTGGTGTCAGGTGTGCTCTCTATCTGCACTTGGGAGGTTACTTTGCACCTTGGCAGTTTTCCCTGATTGTTTGAGCCATCAGCATTCCACTCTCTCTTCCAGTGTCACCGGTGGATACATTCTCCTCCCTAGGCTTGGGATGATTGGACAACAGTGCCCCCTTTACCTTATCTCAAGTTCCCATCACAGTCTGAATTCCAGTTAGTAGCATACTTGTGGAGGAGTGGCCTTCGATGGTCACAGATGAGCAACTGCTTCTTTGCAGTTTTCTTTTGTGGACAAAGGTCTTCCAATGATTTTAGCAGTTTAAGCCCATTAAACATTTCTGTCTCTCTTAGGAAGGTACAGACACTTGTATGCAGCAGTCAGCATCAGGTACACTGGGGCTGTGTTCCACATTCCTGCTCTGGCCACAGGTAGGGAACCCTTTCCATTTGTCTTACTTCCCCCATTCCTCCCCTCAGTAGCTGGCATTGAATCCTTGCAGTACTGCCACTCATGTGATAGAGGGTAGTCTTATGCAGAGACATCATTGAAACAAGATTTAATGTCATACAAGAAAACAGAACAGAATGTGATGATCAGAGAAACATACAGACTGCTTGATTTTTGTGACCCTTTCTCTCTATTCCCCTTTTCCTTCCTCTCAGATTCCCTGTCTGAGCATATTGATCTATCTGCCTGTAGTTCAATTGGCACTCCTCTGTACTTCCCAAATACCCAGGATCCTCACATTTGCATCCTTATCCTCTGCAAAGACAAGGTAGGCCCTCTCTGAAGTGGTGCCTGCAATTTCTTGGTAGCCCATTAGTTTGATCTGCAAAGTTGTTTTCTTGTAATTGTCTCCGTTGTTTTTGTGAGGTCTGCTCCTCCTTCTCTTTACCATTCTGCTTCACAAAGCCCTTTGTCCTGATTTTGGCTGGGATAGATTTTTTTCTTAGCAGCTTCTTCTTAGTGCTGTGATTTGGATTAAGAACAGTGTATTGGGTCAGGCTGAGACAGAGTTCATTTTCCCACAGTGGCTCTCACAGTGCTGTGCTTTGCACTGTTAGCTGGGAAGGTGTTGATAACACAACAGTGCTTTGGACACTGCTGAGCAGGGCTGGAACACAACATTCTCCCCACATTTAGGGGCTAAGAGTAGGAAGATGCTGGGAGGGGACACAATGAGGCCAGCTGACCTAAATTAATCGAAAGGGGTATTTCTTTCCATATGACCCCAGATATAAAAGCTGACTAGTACCTTCACAATGGAAATTTTCATAACCTCGGAAAATTTGGTTGTTAGAGTGAAAGACAGAAAAGTAAATTAACAAAAATATGTTAACATATTACTCTTAATTTTAGTTATTTTTTTCTGTCTTATTTATTTAAAGTTGTTCCCCTACTACAAGCATACTTTTGTACTTCATGTACATGACCAACACAAGAGACAGCAGCTTAGTCCATACCATCTCTGATTAGTTGATCACCTGTTACCAGAGCTTGGTGAAAAGAAAATCTGTGCCTATTTGTGAATTTATACAGATATTAAGACATAAGATACACATTTCTGTGCATCTAAGACATTCTTTTACTTAGAGGTGAAGTAGAGATTGAAATATTGCTCAGCATTGAAGCTCTTTTCCTTCACTTGGGGAAAGAACTTTGTATAAGGAAGCTGCTAACTGGATTCAAGGTACTTGATTTTGTGTAGAAACCTTTGCTCTACATCTAGTCCATTTTTATGTGCATAAACTTATTGGAGAAGACATCATCAGGTATTAGTCACTTACTTTGTTTAAAGGATGGACTTGCACCATGAGATCCATCCATCACAGACACATCCTCAGCCCTAATTGAGCTGATCAACTCAAAATTATGTACATTAGCTGATTTATGAAAATGTTTGGTATTTTAGAATGTCTAGTCTAAAGATGTTTCTCAGTTAATAAGGCAATTAAAAAAAATAACGACAGTACTTCTTAGCATAAATAATTAAAAAAATTCAGAGAAAATTTTTATTTCCCAATTAATCAAACTTCTATTTAGCTGTGGTTTTCTTTTTTTCCTGAAGCATCTTATACACAATTATTGTTTGGGTTTTTTTTCATAAAAATAATTTCAAATACCTTTTATGTATTTAATTCTGATAACAAAAAACAAAGTCTTGTTATGGTTTGAGATTTTTTTAGGCTTTTTTTCTCTCCTCATTCACCTTTCTTTACCACAATCTATTTCAAGCACCTGGGAAAAGGTCGTTTTCTACCTATACCCATCCATTTGGCATCTTTATGGGTATGAAAGAATAACTCCAAAGTTTAATGGCAACTCATGCAGAGCTATGTTCAGTGCCTTCTTCAAACTAATTTTTCTTAGGCATTCTAATGCTTTAGTTTTGAATTGGCTGAGTTAAAACTAACTTTTCGTGCTTTGGAGTAAAACTGGGAAATATCAGTTAGTATCCATTGAGATAAGGTGATATAAAAGAGTTGTCATGTTTTGAACAAAGTGAGATATAATAATTTCCTTAAGCCCTTCTAGAGTTTCAATGACTAAGGTATTTGTCCCATATATAATATTTTCCTGCATAATTTGTTAACATTGAATATAAATTTTTAAATTATTAAGACTTCCTTGTCATTTATGCTTACTCTTAGAATATAGTTGCCTTGAAATCTTTAGCTTAACAGGGAGTGAGAGTATGAAAATCTGTTAGTATCTAGTGTTCTCTTGTGAAAAGGATCTACTATGACAACTTTTTACAAAGAAACATTGAACAGTCTACTTTGATGTTGCTTCGTGCTAATGAAAACGACTGTCTCAAAAAGTTATTTATTGAAATTCTTTAACAGTCATCACATTACCTGGCATCTAAAGAAGGTATAAAGAAGACCCAAACCAAATGGAAAATCACAGCCAGAATTAAGCTACAATTTAATCTTGAAACTAGTTTTGTAATATGATGTCCTAAACCTTGAGTATTTGAACTAAACACAAAATTGAGGGTTAGCTTTATTTTTACTAGATTAAATAAAAATAATGCAGAAGAAACAACAGCAAGGAATTCAAAGGCTGAGAAGCAGAATTCACATTGTTCTTGCAACAAAACTGTGAAGATTAAGTACAAGATGCAACTGACTTTCATACTGCTAAGTATTCAGGATATTCAAATGTCTCTCAAAAATTATTGAAAAGGAATAAGTGAGTACCAACTGATAGAATTAAAAGTATTAGGAAAAGAAATGCCCAAGGAGCATGAATATTGATAATAGGAAAGAAGTCAGGAGTCAGAAACATACAGCATAGGGAGAAAGATTAGGTGGGCTTATCCTCTGGTTTATGCACTAATATAAAAAAATGCCTGAATTGGTCTCCATCTATCTCATCTGGAATTTCTATTCCCCTGTAGGTGAATATATAACACTTTGAAAGCTAGGAGCGCAAAATTAGGATTAGTTAGATTTACATAGCATCTATCCTGAGTTCGCAAGTGGCTTAGAGTACCTGAATAGAAGTGTGAAATATTAAAATTGGGAAGTGAAATTTGAAGTTTTAGAGAGACCATGTAAGTAGAGTATCATTTAGACTAAAATTCAAGGTATTTAATATAGTAAATATACAGCTTTCTGATAAGCAGCTTCCACAAAAGTTATCAGACAGAAAGCTACATCTTCTCTATGAGGCTGTAGCTTCTAAAAATTAATGACATGTTTAGAAATAAAAAAGTGAGCTTGAAATTGTGGCAGGAAGAACTGTATGTGAAGTGGGATATAAGCAAAGGAACAGCAAATGAGTGGTAAAGTGTAAATCATGCCATTGCTCCCAAGGTTCTTAGAGTTACTATAATTACTATCTAATATGTCAATCATGAAGCCATATTTGCCCTGGCTGCTACTAACTATATTAACATCTACTGCCAACTAACATACATACATTACATCTAATCACAACAGCCTCAAAGCCATATCAGAAAAAGACAAGAAAAGGAAAAGGAAACTCTTCCATAGTGTAAAAAGGGAAGGATATGTATGACATTAAATACCTGTAAAGAGAAAAACAGCTAAAACAACTAAAATGCTAAATTACAAAAGCAGATTCTTAAATCAGAGTAACCTGTCGTTTTCTATTCTTGGGAAAACTACAGGTTTTGAAACCTAGGAACTTCCAAGTTCCTAGACTACAAACAATTTTTTTGTTTATTTTCCCTGGATGTAATGGCAGTCTCCAGGCAAGTACTTCAGTCTCTCTTAGTGCTGTAACTTTCACCAATTTGAATCCTGTGCAGCCCTGGAGGATCACTGTTTTGCTGCATTCTCCTTTATCAGGCAGTACTAGCACTCTTAATCATGATTAAATAACCAGACATCATTAATATAATGTGAATTTCCTGCCAGTCCCCACATCAAGAAGATCTCTACACTCTCTTCACAAAAGCTGTGCAGCACAGAACTGGCTTGAAAGGCATATGATATTTATATACAAATGTACCTTCATCTCTCCACTTGCATACACATGGAAAAGGTTCTTTCCTTCTAAAAGAAAATGTTGCTGACTTCTTAATCACTTTGCCACAGTCTCGGCTCTGGCAAACTGTGCTAGTGGATCCCTCCACTATCCTGTGTTTTTCACCCATAGTGTTAGGTAATATCCATTGCAGGAAGAGGAGATAGAAGAAAAAAGGAAAAACACATCACCCTACCTAAACTGTCATTTACCTCAGTATATCTGTTTTTCAAAAAATAGTTCTGTGAACTCATGTTTTCAGAGTAAAATTATTTGGTAGAGATTATTTGTTTGTTTCTTTGGATTGGGATTTTCTTTGGTCTTTTTTTTTGTTGTTGTTGTTTTGGTTTTGTTTTTTGTTTTTGTGTTTTTGAAGTATCCATTTCATCATTTCAGTGTAGTGATGGAACTGTTGACTGCATTCTTGGCCCACTTGATCACATATGAAATGTATAGCATTCCCAATTATATCAATTGATAGTTGAATAATAATCTGAATTGGCTAAAATTATATCATCTTTCTGCCTGAGGCATATAAATGATCCTGCAACGGTGGGCATACATTATGATAAAATTAATTTTTATTCTGAGGAAGAATCAAATAGATAATGGGAGTGGTGAACATATTAATCAATTTCAAGCCATAATTCACAGTTCAAGTATTGAAGAGGGAGAAAATTGTTTTATAGGTGCAAATACTAAGAATTAGAATCCTCATTAACATTGTCTAAAATTTTTAGTTTGAACTACATCATTTATCTAAACTGCATAATTTAAGGGTCAGGCAAATCTTCAATTTTTCAAGTAAGAATACAGACCTTGACTTTCAGAATTTCAAGCAGCCAAAAATCCATTTTGGACAGTAGCCAAAAGTCATGTCAGAGGGAAGGTTGTGATTTACAGGTGGTGAAAACTTTCCTCAGTCTCAAATGACTAGGTTTTATTGCCTTTGTAAGCGGGGATCTCTTAAAACAAACATTTCCTGAGCCAAGGAATTATTTTGTTTTTCAGAGCTTCATCTGATAATTCCAATGACCGAGATCTCAGGGCAGTTTTTGTGGTGTTCAGCAAGATGTCATATTTATTGGAGCTATAGAGGACATTTATTGCTTCATACATTGGGATCTCTTTTGGGATTCTTATTGAAATACATGCCATTAAATCACCTTCAGCCGGTTACATTGATGGCTGTGGGGCATGTGCCAAATAGCAGAGGCTTAGGCTGAATGTAATACCAAATAATTTGGTTTGATTGACTGTTTTCAACTAAATTTCAAAAAAATTTTAAAAAACTCTCACAAAAAAACCCCTAAAATTTAAATTCCTTAGTTGAACTCTAAGTAACAATAAAATGTGTCTTACATATGTGGAAAAAGTCTGTTTCTAAAATATGCAGTTTGTTTTGTGTGTTATATTTATAGGTTTTATAAACTGAAAAGGAGAAAGTCTGTTCATTGAAATAAATACTTTCCTGCTATGATTTAGTAATTATTCAGTTTGTTTAAGAATGAATTCTAAAATGAACATTTTAAATACTGAAGGTATAGCTCATGATACTGGTCATTGCAATATACTCACCTGAAGAACTGGAACCCAAGATTCTTATGCTTACCTCTCTGATGAGAAATATCTTTCATGAGAGTCAAATCAAAGATACAATATTCTTTATGTTTCCCTTTTTGTGTCATCTGAGGAGCTAGAGTAAAATACCACTTGAATTTTGTTTGGTCCTCATGTGATTTGGTTTCCAAGAGAAGCTTCTCCACTGTACTCAAGAGAATCTCTATATCTTTGTATATAAATCTGTGAAGTAGACTTCTGGACCTCCAGAAGTTCCTTTCAAACTAAAATATTTAATGATTCTTAGCTAAGAAGCCATAGTGAAAAAATGCAATAAATTATTTTAAAAGAGAGCCTAATTATTGAAACCAATAAAGTGATTACTTAAAAGAGTTCTGTAACTCCTACATCAAAGTAAATTGGCATGAGTTTAAAACAGCTGATAAGAAAGTAAAGAATTTTAATGGAATACAGGAAAAAAGTGTGCAATGTTTAAAATGGTGGAAAAGTTGATTCTCTCTAGAAAGTGCTACCAATATAGCTATAGTGGCTAGATCTCTCTCAGCCCGAACTTAGTGAACTCAATGTTGATCAAAGTTACAAGGACAGAATATACAAATCTTCTCCCTGATTGTCACACTGCATGTCATCTGCCCCATAGAAGAACATATCAGCCATGGATATATGGAATTTATATTAACTAGCTGAATCTAAATGTTTAGTTAATAGAGAAATGAAGAGAGTGCTGAAGTTGGTACCCGATTCAGTCAATATAAACCATATATGTTTCTTTGCTTTCCCTGAGATTCAAGAGATACAGGAGTTGTACCAGAAGAGAGCACAAATGAAATTAAACACCTGATATATCCCTGATAATCCAAGAAGGAAAAATATCTAATACTTCATTCTGATCTGAAGGAGAGGAACTGAAGTCTCAGAAGACTGAAGCACTCCAATGTTGTATTAGTCAGATTAACCAAAATTTATCAAGACTTGCAAGTGAAATCCTTATTTTTATTTTATTATTTTTGAAAAGAAAATTTTTTCTATTAAATATTTTGTTTCTTGTGTTCTCTTTCCATCAAGTCTTTAATACATATTTGGATTTCTTCTAAAATTTATTGGAAGACCACTTACTGTCCAATCAGGTAAGTTTCAAAACTATTTCCAATTACTGCAAGAAATAGAAAACTTAATTAATATACTTTATGTCTTGTTAATAAAACATATATTCTCATGACACTTCTGAATGAGACACAATGAAAGCGCATTTTACAATCCATAATAAAACTATTTTGGGGAATAGTTTTAATTGTTAATCCCATTTTAATTGTTTTACTGTTAACTTAGATTTACTAAAGAATCTCTAACATAATTTATCCATGGGAACTGGTAACTTTAAACACCCTCAGGAAAGAAGCAGGTAAAGGATTAACTCATGTAATAAAATGAAATTAGAAATGAAAAATCTTAAATTTCATCATGTGATATCTGGCATTATTTCAGAGCAAGAAGTAGCTTGCTTCTAGATCTCTATACTTATTTTAGCTTACATTTTTCCTTTTTCTCTGCTTATCATGCATGTGTGCGTACGTGTATGTGTGCATAAGGCCTGAACTATGACATTGTAGGTTGATAGGCAGCTGAACAAGCAAGATCCACAACATGTATATTTATTCTCAGCCTAGTTGAACATATATTGATGTATCCTTCTGGTAGATATTCCTCCTGGAAGCTTTGAGCTTAAACTGCCTTTTACTGTGTCTGTATTTTGCACTAGAATTAGAGCCAGAAAGGTGATTAAGGGATTGAGGTATCTAACACTCAAGGAGATGCTGAGACAGCTGGAACATTCTAACCTCAGAAAGAAAAGGCTCAGGTGCATTTTATCATTGTGCATACATTCCTGATGGGAGAGGGATTCAGAAAGATAAAGCCAGAATACTCTCAGTAGTGCCCAGAGAAATACAGACTGCAACACAAGACACTTAAACATAAGAAAAAATTTTTCTTATTGTGAGGGGTGTCAAACACTGGAACAGGTTGCCTAGACAGGTTGTGGTATCTCCATCCTCAGAGGTATTTAAAATCTCACCACACTTTACTTTGACCAACCCACTCCAGGTGACATAATAATATTCAAAGCTCCTGCCAACCTCAGCCATTTGGTGATTCTGTGATAGTTTCTGGCAGAGTTCTTTGATCCCTAATGAGTGGTGCTACTCAATTTCATGATATGTGCGTAGATAGATAATTACACTTAGTATTAAATAAGATGGCTATGTTACATTAGTTTTTGTATTTTCACTGGCAATGGCCTTGATTATTAAAGCTTAGGTAATTTATTGATTAGATCAGTAATAATATTATGTTCATTATGGTTATCAATATACTTTAATTTTTTCTCCAATCTTAAATGTTCTGGATGAGATTCTTCTTGTATGCCATTTTGAGATTACTTTCTTCTGGAGATGCTTTTTTACCCCCACTACTGCAGATGGTATGTCAAGAACTAGCCTGAACTAGCCTAGAATAATATATGTTTTGTACGACCAAACAGGAGGAGACACGAATTATTCCTAAACATCTGTCACAAAAAAATCCCACAACAATAACAACAAACAAAAATCCTCAAAACCAGCCAACCAACCAGCCAGCCAACCAACCAACCAACCAGCCAACCAACCAGCCAGCCAACCAACCAACCAACCAGCCAACCAACCAGCCAGCCAACCAACCAACCAACCAGCCAACCAACCAGCCAGCCAACCAACCAACCAACCAAAATAATCACCTCCCCCCCTAAAAAAAAATAACCAAAAGTTAATTTAATTACTGTATAATTCAAAAAGAGTAATTAATATTAAACTGGAAATGTAAGGAAATATTTTTGGAGGTGCATTCTGAAGCAACATATTTTTTCTTCTTAAAATATTTGAAATAAACCCCTCATATGTAATTTCTTACTACAATGTAGCATAGGAGGTGCATTTCCTTGTAAATAAGAAGTATCACTTGAGACATTTTTCTTGTCAAAAAAAGAAATATAAATCCCTTCTGGTAGTAGGGGAAAAAAGAATTTTAATTACCCTAAGCTGTGTGACAGTTTGCATTTGATAGCTTGACTTTTAATTTCAATGGTTACTCACAGAGCACACTGCATTTGCTCAGCCATATGACATCTTATTTCTATTACAAAGATAAAGATACATTTTCTTTTACAAGGCCAAATTTCTGAGGAACGGTACTGATAAAATTGGCATGGCATCAAGCACAAGAAACTATCATGCTGGGCTAACCAGTATTACGAGAATTCATGTGTTTGTAATGTAGCTGATAAACTATGTAGTGCAGTGACTGAAGCTGTTCAGAGCCTACTTACAGATTTCCTGTTTAGTACTTTTAAAGAAAGATGAGCACAAAAGAAAATTTCTGCAAGGAATTTTTCCTTCCCACACAAGAGAACTCTAAAAATCTCTTTTATATTTTCTGTTCTTTTCTTCTTGAAAATAAATTAGATTCTTTCAGTCTGTATCTGATTTAATCAAAACTTTTTTCAGACTATGTTCTTTTATTTTGTAGAATTTTTGTAATTACAAGGAATTTCTGGTCTTTGTATGTATTTTAGAATTGTATCACTATTAAAAACAATATTAGATGTTGTTCTTTGTCAAAGCTTTTGCACAAATGTATTTTTCCTTAATAAATATTAATATTGGTTTTATAGTTTATAATCAGAGTGACCATCATCAGAACAGCACATGGGGAGTCAAAATGGAGAATTCAAGTAACTAGATGTCAAGTCATCTTGATCTTACTCTTTTTTTTTTTTTTTTTCTCTTCATGAATATGGGCCACCTTTTGTCCAGCAAGACTCCCAGGCCATTTTCTGTCAAGCTGCTTTCCTGTCAGCAGGTCTCACAATCTGTCTTGGTGCCTTGGATTATTCTTGCCCAGTCACAGGGTTTAGTATTTCCCTTGTTGGGCTTTGTAAGATTCCCATCAGCCCATTTCTTCAGCTTGTCAAGGTCACTCTGAATGGCAACACAGCCATCTGGTGGTACCATTCCTTCCAGTTTTGCATCATCTGCAAAATCCCTCAGAGTGCAGCCTNCAAAATCCCTGAGAGTGCACTCTGTCCCATCATCTGGTCATTAATAAAGATGTTAAAAAGTACTGGGCCCAGCAGCAGCCCTTGCAGTACATTGCTGCTGTTTGGGATGCAGATGGATTTTGTGATGCTGATAATGAGCCCTCAAGCCAAGGGGCTCATTTCACTTTTCAATCCACCTTCAAGACCTAATCACTTAAATCCAAACCACTCTATTGTGTCAGAATTTTACTACCCTATCACTGAAAATTTATTCAATCATATATATAAAACCTGCTTTAGTACTTACAAGTAACAATAATACTAATACAGTTGAACTTTCTGTAAAGGATTTTTTTTCCATAATTGTAAACATATTTTCTTGTACCAATTCACTGAAACCATGCTGTTTAAGGTAGATAACGTTATGGTTAGAGAATTACAAGATCCTACCCATAGTGAAATAGAATCCATAGCCAGAACTCATACTAAAAAGATGTGAAAATAGTATGAAATGTGTAAAATCATACCTTTATATATTATTGCTGAAATTTAAAACTGTTGTTTGAGTAATGGGAAAGAATACCATATCCATTTCATGAAAATATGACTGATCCTCCTAGGTACATAAAAATAAAGTCACACAAACGACCATTGCAGAATTTCAGCATGATAATCAAGATCTTCTCAATATGTTGAATAAGCCTCGGATACTAATGTTTTTATAATTCTGGGAAACAGTCCTGTGCCTGTTTACCTGAAAGCTCTTTCCTTGTTGAAGAAAGCAATTTGTGGCCCACCAAATTCTTTCAGAATGGCTTTTGAATGCTCATTAAGAAGTATTGAATATGCTATGGCTACAATGAATAACACTTGAATATGAAATAAAAAAATACAGAGAATGTTTTAAAACTTATGAATATCCAGATCAAAAACAGTCGCATACAAGTTTTATAAAAGCAAAATATCTTTCTGAAGGAAATAAGAAAGATTTTGTTTCTTCCACACCTACCCTTAGAAAGAATAGCAGTGAACTGAGCTGTTTCAAAAACTCATAGCTGAAAGCTTCTTTGGCATAAACAGTCAATTTATTACAAATTTTTCATTTTGGAGTAATGCTAAAAGGGGTCTCAGTAACATTTTGTGGTCTGAAAATCACTGGTACAAAACTGGAGCAGAAAAGCCTATTTTCATAAACAGAAAACAGAGCAACAGAAATGCACTGCTAAATGCACTGGGAAATGCTGAAGTGTGAACCAGAAAGACCCAATTGTATGAGGCTGCAAACCAATCAGCTCTAAAATATGACTTGATAACTCACAATTCAACTGCAAGAATAGATGAATATCTGGAGTTAAAGTTCTACCTAGTCCAGCTGTGAGAACGCTGCTCATTTTACTCAGCTTACAGGATTCCTATCATTCAGTCAAAAGGCAGACACTACATATAAATTAAGAACAGGTAAAAGAGTTGATTCAAAGCTAGAAATTCTTTTGTTGATAGCCCTTGTCTTACCCTGAGGTTATTTTCTATTTGCCAGTACAAAGAGCTCAAGTACTAATGGTAGTGGTGTTCAATGTTATCTGGAGAGCAATAGCTCAGTTTTGTGATTAGCAAAAATGAAATATTAAATTCTCTTGTCCATCATTATTTCAAATCTCTACAAAAGCATTTAAATTGTTAATTATGCTAAAAAGCTATTTCATTATTTATAACTTCTCCTACATTCAAATTCCCATACTTGATGATAAAGACTTCTTGTATAACCCAATGATCTACACCTACTGTCTTCAGGAAAGCAGATAAGCTTATTCATGTCAAAACATTTAATTATAAAGCTGATCATATTGCTTTAGTACATCTTCTAAGAAGGAAAAAAAAAAAAAAAAGCTTAAATTTTATCTTGAAAAGAAAAGTCTTAAATATAAAATAGGAAGCAGACATGTAATTTAGGAAGAAAGTAACTTGGCAGTTCATGGTAATTAATGAGCTTCTTATACCCTCTAATGATGAAAATGACTACAGTACCTAGAAAAAATAACTCTAATATGCGATAAAATTATGACAGATAATGAAAAGCTGCTTCCAAAACATATGCAATTAGTAATTGTGGTTTCACTTCTGTTCATGGCTTTGTACTTCCTGACAGTTAACAAAATAATATTGTAAAATAAATATGCATAGTAGAGTTGGCTAAAAAATAGTGTTCTATTTGTTCAGTAAAATATTATTTTCCTCCATATTTTTTGCTTTTGCATGCAGATGGATGAACAGAAAACAAAATGGAATAAAATGGAGTTTTCACTAAAAATTTATTTACTTTACGTGAAAGGAAGATAAGGGTATTTTCCTCAAGGTAGTTGAACTGCATAATTGGGGAATTAAATCTGGAATTTCCTTATTTAATGTGATGTGGACGGTCCTCTAGGGAGGATAGGGGAAAGTTGCAAAATTATCTAATGGTCTGAATTTCACAGAGATTTGTTGGGATTTTTGAACTTCTTTGAGTTCTAGGTAAGATGTAGAGATGAATTAGAGTGAAATAAGTACTACCAGCAAATGTAAGGAAAAGGTATACTGCATATCTCAGCTATGCAATTGTGCTCTATGCTGGGATTTGGGGGTAATTAAAAAAAAAAATAAATAATGGAGGATGCAGGAAAATGTATGAAGACAGAAATTATTAGAATATTAATACACACTAACAAAAAGGACCCAAAAGAAGGATATTTTCAAGAGTTAGACCTACTTAGAGGTTCTATGTGCTGAAAGAGTTGCAAAACCAGGAAATTTTTGAACTGAAAGTCCAAGGTGAGCACAAAATATTCTTCAGCAAGAATTCAAAGCCATTATTGGTCAGCTCACACATATAGTGCATCATAATGTTTTCTCTCCCCAGCGAAGGATCTGCTTTGCTGGCATCAGCCTTCTGGTTCCATTTGCACACCGCCTGCATTCCTGCATTTGGATTACATAAAAATCACAGTTATCTTCTAAGCTAAATGAGTGATGAAAATCAGACACCACTTTTGGTTGATTGTGCCTTCCAGTCACACTGTTGAAAAAATAGCTGCAAAATCATCACTACAAAACTTCAGGTAATGAAAAAAAGCATACTTTAGGAATGTTGGCAGTGAAAGCACTAACTATAAAATTGCAGTCATATGAGGTCTTCTAGATACCCTAATATAGAACTAAAGGAAAAGCTGTCTACTCTGAAAATTATCAGATCTCAAAATCAAGAATGAATATCTACCTGCTTAACAAAGAATTTTCTGAACTTTTCTTTGGGTAGGAGATTCATTGTTTTGTTAAGAAAAAATTAAACTTGCTTTAGATGCAACTAAAGGACATTTAACATATACAAAGAAAACCATTAAAAATTAATACTGATCTTGAGTTCTTGAAGAAAAGCTGACACAAGTACAGGCATTCAAAATAATAGTCACAAAACTCTAGTCCTAGATGACTTAAAAACTTGTAATGGCTTTTGCTAAAATACCATGGCTCCAGTTCACACAATGAAAACAAAAAATCCTCATCTACCATTGCTTCTGGCATTAGAGAATTTGTAACTGCATCCTGCAAATGGAACTGAAGTTGGTTTGTTAGAACAGAGAAGTTGAGATCAGTAAAGATTTTAGAAATGAATTTGAAGATGATAAAGAGAAAGTGACAATGATGAAACTAATGAAGAGACATACAATTGTAAAGACAATAGCAACAAAGCTCAAGAGATAAAAACAAATTAACTGCAGGGAATTTTTTTATGCATCAATCACAGATAAATAATACAAAGGAGTCTTTTGTATCCAATATTTAGAGGTTATCCTTTTCTTAAGTTTTATACTTTCCTAGTTTGATACAATAGTTGTTTTCTAACTCACTGTAGCATTCGGTCATGCACTTTGTATGGGCCATGGCCTTCACTATTGCTGTGCACTATGAGAACACTGCCACCTCCTGTTTGCTTTGACCCAGTCACCCACTAGCATCATCTGTCAGCTACAATGTTTTTCCTGAGAAAACAGAAAAAATCATTCCCTGTTCACAATCTTGTATTCGTGGATCCCTTTCACTGTATACTATAGAATAAACTTGAATTGTATTACCCTTTAGACAGTGTATTTTGTTTTACATTTTTGTAAGAATGAGGTCTAAAGCTATGAGGTATGTGTTGAGGGGATTTCCATGAGAAAGGAATTAATGTGGGTGTGCTAGCCTGCTAATGGAAGTGGCAGGTTATCAAGCAGAGATTATTTTAGCCTCAGGGGGGTTGAAGAGGGAGTGATAGCAACATGTCACAGTTTTGTTCCACCCTTACACAAGACATACAGCTTTTGTAAACAAAACTCTCTTTATCTCTCATCCACATGTAAAGTCCCTGCCTCCCTCACTATTATGACAGAAATCTGGCATTTGAAATCCTCCATGGCAGCGGATGAGAGTGCAACACCATTTCACACACAAGTCAACAGGCTGGCTCCTCTCTCCTCCCTAAAGCAGGGGTGTCGCTTTAATAAGATTTGAGTCTCTGACTATGTCAGATGACACTCAAGTGAAATGAAGCTTAATTGATTGCAAAGTTAAGATTAATGAATTATCAATTGATCTTATTTCTTTTTTTTTAAGCACGAATTTTTAGTACTAATGCAGTAAGCACATTTATCAATAGTAATTTCCAAATCCATATTTTCTTTGCTTCAATAAATCCCAGTATTGTTACATTGGTGGTTGTGGAAACTTTTATTGAATGCAACCAGGCTGATGGTGTCAAACTGTAATAATTAGAAATTAATGGCAGCCAAGCCCACATTGAAATAAGAATTTTCTGGAAATAGCAACTGGAAATACAAATGAGATAAGAAAACAAAGAGTAACAACAACAATATTAATAAAAAACAGTGTAAGACGAAATTACTTACATGGAAAATCTGCAACAGATACTGACCATGTCATCAAGGCCCAAACAGAACCCACACCCTTTTCCCTTTTCCCCTGCCCCTGGATATGACATGAGGTGATTCTGGGCCATGCTCCCTCTCAGCGATTGCAAAAAATTAGCCTTGTCCTTGCCTGAAACCAGAACAATATATGAAGAAAAAGAAGTCACTTAAATTTGTCAGTATAATAAATAGAACAAAATTAATATAACAGTAACAGCTTTCCCTGTAGTCTATCTTGATTGTGATATGGAGGGTTAAAGGGGGATGTTGTAGGCATTAAATTAAATTGAATTATGAGCTGATTGTAACAGAAATTTGAGGTAGCTGGTATGTCCTGTTTTAGTCTACTTCTGTCACAGGAATGGCAGACAGAAGGATAATTTAATGTAAAGGATTTTAGGACATATTTTTCTTAGAGAACATGATGAAAGACTAATGGCTTAGGCATCAGTTCTTTGTTTTGTTTGAAGGCAATATTAAAGGCAATACTGCCTTAAAAAGCTTAGTCCAGTTGCCATCAACAGAGTTACCTTGTCACTTAACTCATTTTGCAAATTTCTCAAAAGGCAAATAACATTTTTTTTCACTTTTCTTCTTTAGAGCCTAGTGAAAAAGGTATCATAGTGAACGACTACATGAAATAATCTAATGGGGGATTTGGTTGCATACACGCTGGTATCTAACAGCATGTAAGATGACACTAGATTACTGGAAATATGTACCTTTTTGAAGAATTAGCTGTCAGTGTCTGAATTTATATAGTGTCTGAATTTAGAGAACTGAATATCAACCCAAAAAATTCATTTTCCTCTACCTTGCAACTTGATGTGCACAGTTTTTACATCCTTGATGGAGTATATTATTTCAGATGACGAAACCTTCATATATCTATCTTTTGTCCCCAGTGAGAACTGCCCAGTCTGCCCTCATCCTCTCTGCTTTTTCTCTCTACTTTTCCCTTTACTTTTTCTTCCTTCTGCCCTCCTGCCCTTCTTCTGTATGACAAAACTCGTTGAGTATTTTCATATGGCTAGGAAGCCTAAATTTTACCCTTCTGATGATGATGCCAGCCTTAATATTCCACGTCCAAAAAGTGTTACCAAGCCCTTCATTTGTTTCATCTGGAATATGTGATTGTTAAACTGATATGTGTTGGCATTTTGGCACCATTTGTGTCAGTATTGTGTTCTTGCTCAGAGCTGTATGATAGATTATACTCTAGTACCTACTGTTGCCTTAAACTACCAACCATAACTTTAGGCCTTGTCTTTTTCTAGCTTATTGAAGATCTATCAGCTTCTTATTTGTATTGCCTCCAAAATATCTGTCTGCAATGTATCAGTGAAGAATCTTAAGATCTTCCAGTTGATCTCTTTCAAGTTTTATTTTAATCAACCTCTGTTACTAGGTAGTCTGTTTTATCTTCCTATTTTCCCAAGAAGGTGATCTTTCTAGATTAGCCATGAGCAAGTACTTTTCCTTCTGATGATTGCTGATATATTTTTCTGCAATTGATATAATCACTTCTAAATTCATACACACACAAAACTGTTCTCCCTTCTTCTACAAAAAATCCCACATTTTTCTATGTTTTTTTTCTTTCTCTAGCACATACACCTATATATACCATACATTTGCATTGCACTTGATTGATATTTGTGTTTTATTCATGAAACACAAATGAAGGAGTCCTACTAGTGCAATACCTTGTCATAACTTTCCTGTTTCCTCGTCCATTTTATATATGGGAGGGTATTTACTGTTTTCCTTTTTTCTTGCCCTCAGTATCCCTGATGCCTCACTTTAATTTCCAGGCCATGTTCATCTCTGAGGAATTGTTTGCATTCTATGACATTAACAAACATTACTTTTTCTCCTGTGCTGCATCTAGTGTTGGAAAATAAGCCTGAATTAAGGTGCAGCTAAAGTCTAGAACTGCTTATTCTCTTTCTGTTATGCAGATTAGGCTCATGCCTGGTTATTATTTCCTGATTTAGAGATCATAATAATCCATCAAATTTCTTTATTTTCTGTACAGCCTGTCTTCTAAATGGTTTCACATACCATTTTCATCTTGAAAGCTGTTTTTTTTTGTTGATTTTTAACCCCCGAAGCAGCTCACCTCAACACAGCCAGTCCCTCATTGGCACTGTTGGGTGGGGGCAGAAATGGAAAGAGAAAAGTTAAGTATTTATATATTGAGCAATAAAGACAATTTTAATAGCAAAAGCTGTGCATGAAAGGACAAGACATCAAGAAATTCAACCTCCACTTCCCATCAGCAGGCAGATGTTCAGTCATTTCCAGGAAAACAAGGCTCTGTCACCTGTACAAATTATCTGGGAAAACAAACACCATCAATCCAAATTTCTCCCCTTCCTCCTTCTTCTCCCAGGTTTACATGCTGAACACGACACCATATTTCCTGGGATATCACTTTGATCAGTTGGGATCAGCTCTCCCAGCTGTGTCCCCTCACCACTTGTGCACCCCCAGCCTTCTCACTGATGGGGCAGGTTGAGAGGCAGAAAAGGACTTGGCTCTGTGCAAACACTGCCCAGCAGCAGCTAAATCATCCATGAATTATCATTTTCAGCATGAATCTAAAGGACAACCCTGTGTACCAGCCATTGTGAAGAATATTAACTATGTCCTGATCAAAACCAGAGCACATATTGAGCGCAATTTGTAAAGTATTTAAGGGCAGCTATGGAAAAACATTATACCATGGAAATGAGTCAGTTTCTAAACCAAAATTTCTGATGGTGGATACAAATCTCCTGCTGAATAATTCTTGAAGTGTATGTTCAGTTCTTATTCTCATATGGTTATTTTATGATTTTCATTGATAAATAAAAATGCCACTGGATTTCTCTGCTATTTTTTTTTCCTTATAGAGATTTTTACATTTTTAAAGACAATATTGTAATATTATTTCTGCATTTTACAGCACTTTTCACAGTCAAATCACTTAGGAAAGCAGAGGATCTTTGAGATTTAAATCAAACTAAATACAATAGAAATAGAATTATGTGAAAATCTAGACTGAGATCAAAACTGGGTCTTTATGGTTCTTTTATGAACTTCAAAATTGAATCATGATATGTAGAACAAAAATTTTAGCAATAGAAATATGTTTTAAGATATGTTAGAGACTCAAATAGCCAAACTTTTATCTTAAAAATTCAGATTTTTATCAAACTAAACTGAACAGCATAATGTGCATCCTGTTCTGTCAATCACAGAAAGTTTCCTTTTAGGCAAGAGGAGTATCCTTGTTGGCACTTTTTTTCTTCTTCTCCTGTACAGTAAATATAGAGATATAGATGCATGTATGTGCATCTGTGCATATGTGTGACCTTTACTCCTCAAGGCTGCAGTATATATGTATTTCTAGATCCATCTGGCTGCAGTTAAAGCCATTAAATAAAAGTATAATATTTACTAAAAATAATATTACTATCTTCAGTTCGGGGAAGCTGAAAGGTTTTAAGAGCTTTAAATTTCTCTTAACCTGGTTTAGGTAGATATATTTTATATAAACAAAATTGATTTTGAAAAATATCCTTTAAAAGCAAAGAAAAAACAATGATTAGCAACTCTACATATAGAGATATTCACAGAGAAATATATATGATGAGAAGAATTATGCTTTCAAAAACATAAAAACATAATTTTAAAAAGCGCTTTTTAAAGACAGATCTCATACAAACACTTTCCTCTCTTTATTCATTAACAATTAATATTAATATTGGAATAAATGGAGAAATATATAGGAAAGAAAACTTCCTTATGAAATACATTGGTTTCAATTTCTATTTTAAATTTAGAAAGAAATAAAAGACTAAAAATAATTTAACTCTTAGACAGCAATAACTGTGAATTTTGAAGGAATCATGTCAGTTACAGATAATATCATGCTATTCAAAGCACCATTCTCTTCCTTCTGAATAGACCTAGAAAAGAATAAATATGTCTTATTTTGAATTTCCTTTCTTACTTTTTTCTTCTTTCTCTTACTGTAATGTTTCCCTCATGTACTGCTCTTGGGATACGGGCATCCTAAACATATCCAACAATGAAACAATGACAGCATTTTTGTTCTTACTTCCAAATAAACCCATCCAAAGAAAGAAAAAAAAAAAAAAGGCCATAGTCACATGGTGCTTTGAGTTTTCAATTTTTAAAGGGAACATGCACAACATATATAAATGTAGATCTCTCTGCAAGGCAGAGTTAACAATATTAAGTATTTAACCTTAAATTCATTAAAATTACTTATTTGCAACTAATCCTACTGGGGTTGAGTTTAGTTTTAGTTGTTTTTTGGATTATTTTTTGGGGGGGGATGGCAGTGGGTGGTTATGCTTGTTTGCTTGTTGTTTTTTGCTGAATTCAGGTTTCTGTATGTTTAAGTATTTGTATCATTTCACTAAATAATAATAATAATTATTATTATTTAATGTGATAATGTTCAATTGACAGGTTCAGTCTTCCTACAACAATATGGATGAAGATTTCTCCTCTAAAAGGAAGGTTTCTCCTGTGAGCCATGTAGCAAAGTAAGTATCTCACACAGCTGAGATGCTTGTATGCAAATTTGAAAACAAAGACCAGGGTCATGTTTCACCACTTTAGGTAAATAGAATCAGAAGATTTTAAGCATTCTGTCTCACCAGGCATTAATTAAACAAAAAAAAGCATGACTTAATGTCATGTATACCTGTTAAATATGCAATCCCTATGTAAAAGTGAGGTTATTTTGAATAATTTATGATTCAGAAATTATTATGACTCCAGCAGTTTAAATCCCCTTGAACTAACTATAGTAACTATAATAAACCGTTACAGAATAAGGTCTTCTGATGGTCTTCCCAAATGAATTTTTAAGGTAGTGACTTTGAATGGCAAGATATTTACACTTCCTACTAGTTACTTCTAATATTATCACATGTACAGAGAAATTCAGAGTTTAAATACAGAATTTATTAAAAAATATTAAGAACCTAGTAGGAAGTTCTTTATACAGTTGCAGTATTTATAAACAGGAGAGATCAATAGAAATAGTTTCACCCACCATAGTTAAAAAGCTAAAAATGGTAGCATTTTTACTAGAATAATTGACTAATTTTTTAGTCCATTTTGCCTTTATAGAATATAAAAGATGAGACATGAAGAAAAGCTTCCAACACATTTTATTATAATTTTGTGAAAGGACTGAACTCTAAGCATTTTCTTGCCTACCTCCATGGTAGCAAAAACTCTTCCCATTGTTATGAAGACTGAAAAATACATATGTTGTCATTTTCGGGGAATGAAGTGGAAGAACCTTTTCTTTTCTGGTCAGTCACAAGGTGAAGGAAGATACTTCACAACCAGATAAATAAACATGGCTCAATTTATACTCTTCTAAGTAAAAACCAAGTTCCTAATAACTACAAATATGGCTCAGAGTATTTGCAATGCAGAAGTAGGTATCAGTACTGGTCGTCTTCAGAAAAAAAGAAAAAAAAAAGGAATTTCAGTATGTAATTTTTCTTATCTTAAAGTGCAAATGTAAATAGGTCAGAGAACTTTCAGATAACCACACACAAAGGTGTGATTTTTCCCCACTAAATTTAAAGGGAGTTTATAGTAGTAATCTCACTGTAGGTAATAACATAGTACAGCATGCAAAGTTAGGTAAAAATTACCCCCTTCTCTGACTCCAGAATTTTGCTACATCCATCATCTGTTGTGCCTGAATAGATTCCATTTCTGTATTCTCTTAAGCATTATGCTTGGAGTTTTTTCTTTTGTGTTTGTGAGCATATTGGAAGGTGTCATAACGTACAAAGCTAACTGTTGGGGATCAAGACTTTAACCACTAACAAAATTCTTTGACTGTGAATTGACAGAGATATATTAAAGTCTTTTACATGGTTTTATGCTGTTCTTATATAGAAGCAGATCCAAGGGTATTTGTCTCTCATGAACTGGACAAACAATATAGACTCAAAAGGCTTACCTACAGATGAGAAAAAGTCACAGCTGCTCTGAGATGTAATGATGATGATGAAAATCTTACCATGACAGGGAAAAAGTTGACGTTTATTTCTTATAATTATATTGGCTCATGATAGTAATAGTAGCATGTGGAAGAATCACCAGCAAATGATGAAAACTGCAAATGAGATAAAAAGGAAATATTTTGTGCATACAAAACTGTGATTTGGGAAGTTCAAAGGATGAAAGCCTGAAGTGTGACTTTGTTGCCTCTTTTTTCATGCAGTTAACCTCCCGTAACTTTTGTTTTCTTTGACCCTCTATTTGTCTGAAATGTTGATAGAACAACAAAAATAAATCTTGAAGGATATCCAAGGGATTTAACTGACAATTCCCTTTCATAAAGAGAATTAAAATAGCTTTCAAATATTTTGTTTATATTGAAAGGTACATTTTAAAACATAAATCGCCCATTCTTGCATTTCATATAGATTGATAGATGGTGAAATCTGCACAGATATATATATACATACACATATAGTACTTTAATATTGCACATCTTCTTCTGTTATTCTAATCAATTGCTCTTAATGTTGTGCTGTAAGCATCAAACAGTGCTAACAAGCATAAATGGCATTGCAATGTGGGATTATTAGAAGAGTGATGATTTAAAAAACTTGTCAATATATGAGTTCCAATTTAGTCCAAGTTGTGTGCTAGATCCAGGTAGCAAAACAATCTTTTTCCCAGAAGATGATGAAAAATGAATATCTAAATCAAAGGCTGGATATTTATTTTGCTGAATTTTAACATTGTCACTTATTTATTTGCTGTTTTCTTATGCTCTCACATACTTCCCAGCAGTGTCTTGTCATCATCCAGTATATGGCTCCTTCTTTTGCAAGTCTGTTGAGGTTGCATCTTTTCCCCCATGGTAAGGCTTATCTTAGCTGTGCTGGCATTGTGTTTCTGAGTCTGTTGGAAACCTTGTCTAGCTCCAAATACAAGATTTAAACCACACATAGCATGTTGCTGCTGGACCACCACACTGATACATAAGTCTGCATATCCCAATGCAGTTATTATTTTGAAAAGCAAAGTAGATCATTTCATTTGAACATGATAGTAAAATAGTCAAAGCTAAAGCATAATAGAAAAATTAGGAGTTTTAACAGGGGTGTAATTCTGAACATTATACTACATGTGACAAGTGGCACTGCTTTGTAAGCTTGGTGCAGTGCTTATTTTCTTTCACTTCCATTATTGCCATGGGAATACAGTTATTTCCAAAGCCCTGTACACACAGTAACAAAATTCAGCAGCTGTGTGAAAGGTTAAGCGGATGGCAAATGGATTTCAACATTATTGTCTCAAGGACATATGACAGGACAAAGTCTTTACAATCTAACCAGAGAGTAATCAATATTGAGCATACAGACATTCCTACAGAGCTTGTAGAATATAAATAGAAGTCTAGATTTAAAATCCTTCCTTATTGAAATGGTTACCTCCTGCCCTGGGATTACAGTACCTGACCTCTTTAGACACTGCAGATATGCCTGCCTGCCTTACTCACGATTTTTCAAGATACAGGAAACAATCCTTAAAATATTAGGATTCTTTCCTTAAGATATATTGTGTACTTAGCAACTACCCCCATGAAAAAGAAAAACAAAATTAAGTAGAACTTGATTTCATAAGTCATATAAACATTTTTATGAGTGATTTAATTAGCACAATTATGAGACCAAACTATTTTTAGTTTGTGAAAATGGACAGCTATCTTATTTAGGAGTAGGTTTTTATTAAAGTACTATGCAAATAAGATAAGTAAATGTATAGCTGTTGATAAAATTGTGTCATACTTAGAGCAGGGGAAGTAACATTATAGGTATGCTTGAATTTTAATAGGATAAGGGAAGAGAATCTGGCCCGAGATGTTAAAATATATCTATCCCAATAAGTTAGTTCAGCAAAAATATTGGTCATTCAAGAACAAATCGGTTCTGACCTTCAGTATCTGCAGTTAAAATTGTTATTCCAGGAATTTCAGTTTACTTTTTGAAGGCAGCTGGAATCTATTAACTCACATTTTCAGCACTGGAGGACTTTAGGGATCAAAGTATTTATCAGCATTTCCAGACGTCTGTTATTCATAATTATGCAAAACAACTCAGTATTTGTTAATCTCTACAATATCTACAGGGAGATGAAGAAAAAAAATATTTCTTCCTCTGTGTGGGCCTGAAGCTTGATCTGGTCATCTTGAGTTCGATCATATATTGAAAAACAGACTTTATAGAAAATCATATGAAAAGAAAGGAACAATTCATCTTATTTATCTCACAAGGTAAGGATAGTCTATCTACCCAGGACACAGAATTCCAGTTTTCTTTCACTTCATACTTCACATTCACTGCACAATTCTTTTGTAAACAACATTTTGCTTATCAAGTTATTGTGTTTTGCACAAAAAATTAAAATGTCCTAGGGGCAGAAGCATTTAAATGATTTCTTTGTTGGTAATTCTCTAATTTGAAATTAAATATTTATAAAAACAAATGTTTAAACCATAGCATTTTCCTAAAATATATTGCATAGTATGGTCAGGTGAAAAGTTTAAATGCTTTGTAAAACCATACATGAATGAACAACAGCAAATAACTAAAAATCATACATAATCATTTTGTATCCAAAGGTTCAAAATGCTGGAAAGATTGTAAAAAATCCCCTGAAGTAATAACCAGAAGATTGCAGGTTTTCTACCTGGAATTTTGTTTACAAGTACTACTTACAGGAAGACTGACCAGCTCTTTTTGAGATAGCCCTGCACTGCAGTATGAAACAAATTTGAGGCTTTCTCATTTGTTTTGCATTCTCTGAGGCTGTCAGCTTGAGTTTTTTTTATTTCATCTTTCTCACATCATCTTTTTAAAATATGCATTACTTATTTAGAATTTCTTAAAAATGCATGTCACTGAGTTGAAAAACTCCTTCAGATTCATAGCTGTGAAAAGTCAAACCAGGCAGAAAGTCTAAATCTAAAGTATCTTCAAAAATTTGGAGAATTCTAGGCAATCCAGGGACATAAAGTGATTAATATTTAATTACACAATAAACGTGGGAAAAAAGGCTTTACTTCTACAGTGACCACTATGTGTGTGATATAAGCAGGTTCTGTAACATTACTAAGTACACAGAGGGACAAGACAAAACTGCAGTGAAAATACAGATTTCCCTTTCTTTTCATTCTTTTTCACCAAGCTGAGAGCAGAGACCAGATTGTATCTACTTAAAAGGAAGTCAAAGGCGTCACTGCTGAACTAAGTTATTTAATCCAACCATAGGAACTTCTACATCAAGTCAATCTTGAATGGAAGATACATCTAGAACTCCAAATAGTTTTGCTTCCTGCTTGTTTTATACCGCCCTGAGATAAATTAAATTTAGGCAAAATTACAGTTCTGACATTCTGCAAAACATCGAAGGATGTATGGATAAATTGGTAGATATTTCAAGAATGAAAATCCAGTGCAATCCAACAAAGCATTTGGACTTTTAGAATACTCCATGAATGCAGAAGTTCAAGAGTGACATGTAGGAGTCTCCTCTAGCCTCCAAAGACAGCTCTGTCCTCCTATCATGCATCAAGCCTCAAACTGACCCTTTTCTGGCATTTGAGATTGTACTGGAATAAATGTCCACACCTCTCTGTCTAGAACACAGATTAGAACAGCAGTTGCCTCCTGTTAAAAGGCATAAAATAATTTTTCTCTCATATAACCTGCTGGAAAAGTCCAAATATCTAGCCAAACTTAAACCATGTTCCCTCAGTCTGGCTACTGGCCAGGATAGTAGGACAGTAACAAGATAGTAGTCAAACCACTTATTAAGCTATTGAGAAAGTTTAGGATTTTGCAAAAGTAGTCTAAGGCTCAGTCATCAGTCTGCCCTGCATAAAACTTGTCCTCACAATTCTTTTAGAAGTTATACCCCTTGACTGTCAGAAGTGCTTGCTGCATTTTTCTGCAGCAGTTCTCCAAAATTACAGGAAAAGTACATGCACTTTGTCAAGACTGATCTCACTTCTGTGCTGTCATTAAAAAGGCAGGAGTCAACTTTGCCAGCTAGCACCCTGGTGTTAAGTGAAAGACTAATACCTACCTTAATGGAAAGACATTTCTAAGAACTGTAGGAATCTTATCCTCAAGCTAAATGGGGTATCATCAGCAGTGGTAGGCAGATTTATAAATCACATAAACTCAATTACTTTCTGGATCTTGGATTTTTAAGCATATATGTCTTTTTTATCTCTCTGTTGGCACTTTGGCTAATGGCGATATCTCAGTGAACAATAAGCAGCATGTAATACATCTCCAACTTGTTATTCTATCTTTCTAATATATTCCACATTTCTTGTCAAAATCTGTATCAGTACTGGGAAAGGTTTGTTTCCAGAACCAGATAATTTCCTTTTAGCTATTTGGCCTCAGATTCAACTCTTCTTTCTGCTGAAACCTGCATCCCATTTGCAATTTATTCCCACTGTTTTCAGTACAGCTCTTCACACATATGGAAGCTGAAGAACCTTCAGAAGAGCAATGTTGTGTGTCAGGTTAAATCATTAGATACATAAATTGTTCTAACCCATTCTTGACTGCATCTATAAATGTTTAATTCAGAAAGCTTTTTGTTTTTTTAACAGTTATCACATACCTAGTATTGAACGAAAAATATAAGTTTAGAGTTGCTGCAAAAAATACCGACCTAGGATGCTCATATAGTTCTAATAATTGTCAGAGCTGCAATTGCATAAACAAGACAAAAAGTCCTTCAAAGAGCATCAAATAAGTTGCAGTGGGACCTTTTCTGCAAGCAAGGCTCTCTGGCTGAGACAAAAGTCAGAGTTTTCTCAACAATACATGAAATTAAAAAATTACAAAGCCATGTAAATAAATTGCTATTACAGAACTGAACGTTAGCTTTGGTAAAGGCTAACTTTCATACCACTTCTGTTACCTTTCTAAAGACAATGGCATTGTGTTTTTCATGGCAGTCAGTTGGAGAACATCAGTCAGTCCAATCAGGTGTTACTGTCTTGTAGGCTCCCTCTTTTGGATAGGCAGATCTCTTCCTGTAGTTGAATCTGGGAAACAGAAGGCAAGAGAAAGGATGTGCCATCTGGCTACTTTGCAGTGTAGTGTTACTGAAGACTACTGAAGTTTTATTCTAAAGCCTCACAACTTTAATAAGCACAGAATAAGGAATATCAGGCCAAAATCCTTCAAAATTAGGGGAATTTAGTTTACCTGGGATATTTACATAAAACTTTTTCAAGAGGACCTGGCATAAGAGGGTGCAGAATTGCTTCAGTTCAAAGGAAAAGCTGAATAAGCTCTTGGAAAATGATTAAAGGAACTGTATTCCCATCTCTAGAATTATGCAAATAAAAATTATAGCTTTTGTTGGGTGCTTGAGATGTATTTAAGGATAAAAATATGTCTTAATCCACGGAGAATTCAATTTTTTAGAAATAAGCATCAAGAAGTCATTTTTGGGATACTTCAATTTATCCAAAGTAAAGCATAGTTAAACTATAAAATGCACCATGTATAGTGAAGAACCTTCAGAGAATTCTGTCCAGCTTGAAAACTCTATTATTTTTCTTCAGATAGTTTTTGGGTTTTTGGCTTTTTTAAAGTAAGATATTTTAAATGTAGGATACCCTTGCCAAAGAACAGAAATATGCGCATTCTTTGATTAAAGAATCTTTTTTTCCTAAAGTGTTCTCTTGTGGTTTTTTCATTGACAGGGTTGGATTTCAGCTTGTCAAAAGTAATTGGTTAGCATGATGTCTGTGGGTTCAGATGTGATGACTGAAATTAAAGGCAGTAACAAACAACTTGTATTAAACTCATTATTATAAAAGTATATGAATATCAAGTTTTATTTGAATAAGTTCAGTGTTTGAAAAAGATGAAAATGAAATGTGAATAATACCCACTGAGGCAGAACATAATGTTTGAATGCACAGTCAATTAATGTCTTGTTGACCACTTTCTAAGCTTGAAAAAACCCTCATGGTAGAGCTGAGCCACAAGGAAAAAAGACCATTTACCCAAAGCTAGACCTTGTGAGGTTTTATCTGGCACAAAAAGGCCATGAGCCTTTTGTCTTGTGAGCTGCATACAAAGGGGAAGAAAGATCTAATGTGTCTGAATTTAAGGGATCTGGGTTAAAATCTTTCCCCCTGCACTTTCATCTGTACCTCTGCAGTCTTGTAAATGTCTGCAGACTTGGTAGTTTTGTTAATAATGTAACTATGCATGGGGTAGAAGAGATCTTACAATTCAAAACAGATTCCACAATTATCTGCATACAAAATAGTCTATCAGTTAGAAACACTAATGAAAATTCCTGTCTGAAAGACTTCCCTTCTAGGGTTTAGGTGCCTAACTGAGTTTTGGTAGTTTTCTTATATTGATTCAGGAGTCATAAGTCAAACTCAAAGCTAGAAACTGAAGAGGAAAAATATTTTTTACTTTACAAGAAACATAAATTTGGAAATAATTTCTGGGGTGATACTTATTTTGTTAAAATTTTTTCTTTACTTGTGATTGAAAAAAATCACCATATCCTGTAAATTTAAGAAAACCTCTGTTTCTTTGCTTTGATTTGGTATTGTCACAAATGCAAGAAGAGAAAGAAAGAGTAAAATAATTCAATTTTTTTCTCTGGTAAAGAAATTTGATATAAATA
>VZTB01000687.1:0-31364 GCA_013397245.1 Thryothorus ludovicianus
AAACCATGGCCAAAACACCCCACTTACCCCTGAAAACACGTTTAAAACACTCACAAACCCCTGAAACCATGGCCAAAACACCCCACAAACCCCTGTCCACATGGTTAAACACCCCACAAACCCATTCCCACATGGTTAAACACTCCACAAACCCTGAAACCATGGCCAAAGCACTCCACAAACCCCTGAAACCATGGCCAAAACTCCTCACAACCTCCTGAAGCCATGACCAAAACACCCCACAAACCCCTGCCCATGTGGTTAAACACCCCACAAACAAAAAATCCCCCACAGTGTCCCTAAACCTGGGAGCAGCGTGGCACAAATCAAAGCGATCCCAGCTAGAGGGGTTTGGGATTGGGACAGATCTGTCAATTCACACCACAGCCCTGACTGCTTTCAGCCTTACAAATGCACCAGCCTGCTCTGAGAGGAAGCTGGGGATATTCCTGGTGAATTTTCATCCCACTTGTCCACAAATAACACCAGATGAGCCTCTCTGGAAAAACATAGTATTTACTCTTCAAGGGGATGTCAGGAATGCAGGCTCTGGAACAGGAACCTTCTGGAAATTCCCATTTGCTGCATAAAGCAGAAGATTAAACCACAGCCGTGCATATTCTTGTTGGATCGTGCTAAAGTCACCGAGGCCAAGAGTCAGCCACCCTCAGCATCTCAGTCTGATGCTGTTACCCTGAGCTCCCTCAATGGCACTCTGAGGTGAACATATGCTGCTCTCTCATGGTGAAATAAGCATTTAAATAGATCAGGAGCCTCCAGCAAATGAGTCAAATCTAATCCTTAATCAGCACTTGTTAGTCCACTAACCCCAGACAAATTATTTAATGCTGTTTATTGAAACTATCAGAGCAGCTGGTTATCTGCAGCTCCCCTCCCCTGCTGGTCTCAGCCAGCGCCTGCTTCATTCATGAAGCTTTGATCAGGCGAGGAAAGCGTAGGAACCATCCAAACAGACAGGGGAGCACCTGAAAAATCCTTCCAGAAACAAACAAAAAAGAGCTCTTGCAGCATTTGGCTGCTCTATCACTGAGGAACATTTTGTGTGGTTATAAAAGGTACTGAGTTACAGACAAGTGTTATAATTCCAGACTTTTCTCCTCATTCTTTTCCCTTTTCCACTCTTTCTCTCAGGTTGTACTTCCCTGAGGAGAGTTCTGCATCCAAACACCAATTTGGGGATTCACACAAGCCCTTCCAGCTGGAGGACACATCCCAGAGCTTGGGGAATATTGTGAAACCTCAGAGCCTCAGCTCACAGCCAGCCAGGCTCCCCTGGAGCTGCTCCTATTTTTCATGAAGTTAACCTCAGGCAAAGCTTCTCTGTAAGAGGAGCAGAATTCCAGGGCACACAAACTTCCTGCCTTGCCCTCAGCTTTCCAACCCCTGATATTTCGTGGTTTTGCAATCTTACACCACACAGCTCACAAACCTCTTCCTGCCCGGCTTGGTTTCACATTCCCCCCACTGCTTGCCAAAACCTGACTCACAGAACACTTTATTTATAAAATTCCCCTCTCTCCAAGGCTCAGGAATAGCCTTACTTGTCTCATCAGCACACCCAGTTTCTTAGCCCATCTCTCCAGCCAGGTTTGCCATTTACAGCTGGAAAATTCTGCATTCTCCACTGCAAAAAGTTAAAATAAATCTGTAGGGGAAAGGCATCACAAACCCCAAAGGCAAATAATCATTTCACTGGAACAGAGCCATCAAAATTCCAGGATTTTTTCCACTGGACAACTCAGAATTGTTTTTCACTGCGTGCTTGTGAAGGGAATCAAAGCTGAGCTTTAGGTTAAGGATCAGCATTGCTACAGCAAGAACTAAACTCAGGATTTTCCATTTTCCAGGCATTAATTCACAGAGCATTTGCTTTCATTGAGACAAACACTCTTAATCAGGAGTTGGAGTCACCACCAGAGATAAATTCATCTGTCAGACAAATAATTTCCAATCAAACACCTCCCAAAAGCAGCTGCAGGAGGTACCTGTGCTCCTCACATCTCCACAAACAAGCCTTGCTTATCTTGGCCTGCCAATCACAGAGCCACGGGATTTTTTTGCATAAACAGGCAGGAGGGATATCAGAGTCCTCCAGAGGAAGCTGGAAAACATTCCCAGCTCTTGGGCTGTTGTGCTTCTCCCCTTGACACAATTGCAGGAGTTAAAGAAACATTTTCCCCTGGTGGGGTGTTTCAGATTCTCCAGCTCGCCTGAACTTTGCTCACCAAACCCTGTTCCCGTTATTCCCAGAGCTTGCAAACCTCAAGGCCATAAAGTTTAAACAGGGAAGATTTTAAGACTTACTCTGCCCCAATCAGGGTAGTCCTTTCCTAAGTATTTATGCCCATCTACTCCTAAAAATTTAAGATATCTTGTCAGCATAAATGTAAATCTTCACAAGGTGGAATTCAGTGTGTAGGACAAACGGCAGGGCTGAGCACTGGAGGGGAACTCACACAAGGTGCTGTTGTCAGAAAACACCTTCCAATATTTCTTTGGAAAGAAATATAGATACAAAATCCTTTTTCCCCCCTCCCAGTCTCAAAAGCACAGCATTTGTGTTCCACAGCTTCACCTCCCAGCCACTGCTTTGACAGCTGAGACACACCCAGTTCTCCTGAGGGGAAATCCTTATTTTATTCCAAATGTATGGGTTTGTTTCCCATGTTCCTTGTGCTAGCACTGCAATCCCAATATCTGATCATTTAATTGCACTATTACCATTAAATCCCATTTCCACCGCAGAGGTGGCAGCTCAGGATCAGGAGCAGGGGGCTTTGTTTTGCCCCCAGGTTTGCAGTGACAGTGACAATTGCAGCCCGGGAAGAGCAGCCACCCTCCGGGGCTGCGTTTCCAACCCTGGATGACCCTGGCAGGCTCCGGGGGTGTTTATTTGTTCTGCTCTAAATCCAGCTTCTCCTGACTGCCACGCTGTGTTATCTCCTCATTTCTCTCCTTCATTCACGTCATTATTTCCATTTCACTCTGATGCTGACACATGAACTTGCATCTTTTGTTGCTCAGTTGTAAAACCCGAGCTCTGCCCTTTTAATGAGAACCTTTGGCTTGTTTTAATTTTCTCATTCCTCAATGCAAAACGCTCAGGGATGTGTGGGAGTTCCTGACTTCATTTCCTCCTTGGACCAGAGTTCCAGTAAAGCAGAACAATCAGCTGAATTAACCCCCTTAATAATATTAATAAAAAAATATATAATCTCAGGAATTCTGCTTTGGGGTCCAGGGGTGCTAAGAAAGGAACAACACACAATAATGGTTAGCAAGTTCTGCAGAGCTCTCCCAGCAAACACAGATGGCACACAGACAGTCAAATGCTACACACACATTTCATGACATTTTGGAAGCAGCACATTTGGATTTGAATACCCCAAGCTGTTACTCGGAGCAGCTTCTTTTTTTTTTTTCTTTTTTTTTTCTTTTTTTTTTGCCTCCAACAAAACTCTGCCTCGTTTATTTTCATTTTTCAACGCACCCACAGCACAGATCTTTGAGCATGCTCGTAGTAAAACTATTAACATGGATTTGGATGTTGCTGTGATCACTTTGCTTCTCCCTCTTGAGTCTGGAGGGAGGCAGAAGGAAAAAGGAAAGCAATGTGTAAACCCATGAGGAGGAGACCTAAAGGATCAGATCCCTTCAGAAACTCTTCCTACTCCTGGAAGTGGACATTGAAGTGACTTTTGGATGCCTCTGCCAAGTTGTTAAAGCTCTGTAAGAACAGGTCCAGCAGTCTTGTCCCTTCTTTGCCCACCACAGAAATGTTTTTTTGCCATGCTCATTCTTCCCAGCCCATGCAGCAAATGAAAATGCCCAATTCCCCTACTAAAATCAGATTCAAGCCCTCCCTGGCAGTTCTGCAGCCAGCTACTGAGCACAATCCCACTCCATGGCACTCATACATCAGATTTATGAGTGCTTAAATACGCTTATTAAATAAAAGCCATTTCACAGGTTTTATAAATAGTGGGGCTTTACTGAGGAAGCAGAGCTGGCAGTCCACCAGCTGCCACAGCAGCAAGGGGTAGGACACAGGGACAGGAATTTCTGGATTTTATCAAGCAATTTTATTCCAAAAAGAACCCAGCAGCATCTACTCTGAGCCCAGAGTTCTGCAAAAATCACCCATTCAGTCACCAACACTGATCTTCAGATGGAATAATGCAGGAGATGCTGAGTCCCAAAATGCTGCTGTAAACCCCATCTGAGCTGAGCTCACCTGAGCCCTCCTGCAGGGTTTATGCCACAAATCACTCAGTTACTGCCACACCCAGAAAGTCCCTTTGGCCACAAATCACACAGTTTATATAAAGTTTTATCACACCTCAAGAGAAGCAAAAGCAAACACTCCCTCGTGGGCAGGGTTTATGGCACAAATCAGAGACTCAGTTACTGCCACCCCTAAAAAGTCCCTTTAGTCACAAATCACAGTTTATATAAAGTTTTATCACACCTCAAAAGAAGCAAAAGCAAACACTCCCTCGTGGGCAGGGTTTATGGCACAAATCAGAGACTCAGTTACTGCCATCCCCAAACAGTCCCTTTAGCCACAAGCCCCATCTGTATAAAGTTTCATCACATCTCAAAAAAGCAGAAGCAAACACTCCCTCGTGGGCAGGGTTCACAGGTTTTGGCCTGCAGCAAATCCCAGTTCCTGCTCACCCTTCAGGAAGAGGGGATGTCCCCAGAGGGAGCAGAGCATTAGGAAGCAGATCATCTCAGCCATAATTGCACTTGGCATTCAAATAACGACTTCAGACCAGAATAATTGTGCTCAAGCCCTCACTGACTAACAGGAGAAATAAAATACATCAATAAACATCACAGAGGAGCGACAGGCTGGCATCAGAGCAGGGCTGAACTCCATGAAAGCCTCATAAAGGGGCCAGGGAATTTGCAAAAGCTCTGCTTGGAGAGCTCAGGTACCCCTTAAACACAACCAGCTCCAAGCAGCCACTGCAGGGACTCTCAGAAACCAACGGGAAAATTGAGATGTATTCAGAAATAAGCAGAGCAGCTCTGGCTTAGGAATGGGTTTCAAATGCCTGGAATTTGAGCCCTGGTACTTAACAACACCAGCTTTAGCAAAAGCCCCTCCAATTTTGTGTTTTAAACATCCAAAAGGTTTCTTGTGTTGTCCTCACAGTGCCAGTCTAAACCCTTCTGTGTTTAAACTGAGTACTCAGTGTTTAAATAGATTTTGAGCCATCTCCCCTTTCACATCCAAATTTAAGACCCTTTCTTTGCTGTTAGTTGCCATTTCAACAAGTCTGAGATATAATGAACTTTGTAGCAGCACTCAGAACTATTTTAAAACTGTTTCTGCCTTCGGTTTCAATGCCTGCAGGAAGCACAGCAGGGCACGTACCCCTTATCTGGCTCCCCCATGCACACCGTGTTCTTCACACCCCATAAAGCACTGCCAGGAATCCACCTGGCTGCCCGGTGCACTCCCACTTTCGGGAATTGCCAGCCAGAGGAGCCGACGGATGGAGGGATGCGGCCACATGAAAGCACAGGGGGACATTAAAGAGCAAATCTGAACGATGAACCCTGTAGGAGACTGTTTGGGTGCCCGGTGAATGGGACAGAGATGAGAGATCTCTGAAGCTGGATCCTAAAACTTAGAGTTTATTGCAAAGGGCCTGGGTGCAAGCTGGGACCTGCTTAGAGCTGCAGCCACAGCTCAGAGCAGGCTCAGGAGGGGAGAACAAAAGACTGAGGAGCAAGAGATAAGAGCAGATAAGAGCAGCAAGAGAGCAAGAAAAGGCAGGAAAGGGAGAATAAGAGTAAGAGAGTAGGAATAAAAGTAAGAGCAGGAATCAGAGAGAGAGCTTCTTGTTACAATGCAATAAATCCTCTTCTATGTTGAATATTCTAATTTCCACTGACCAATCTATTACAAGATGCAAATTCTATGGCATTTACATACAGCCTGTAAGAATCCTTACATTACCATACTGATCAGCAAGCAGAGGGTCTTGCTTATCTAAACAAGAGGGGATTCCTTTCAGCCAGACAGAATTTCAGCTTTTCAGTTGTTCAGTAACTAAGGTTTGGTATGTCAGAGGTTGCCTTCATTTCAATTTCGCTTACAGTTTCCATATTCTTAAAATCTTTTGTCAGGCAATCATATTTATAGGGCTTTCCTGTTTCATCTTTTCCAACAGAACCCTCTGCAGGAGATCCCCTCTCCCTCCTGTGGGAGAGCCAGCTGAGAGCCTGAGGCATCCCCAAGAATTAACTCACCTCAAGCCCAGTGACCTGGTGATCCCAAAACCCACACACCTTGCTTCCCCCTCTGTGTGTCCCTAGAAACCTCAGCCTCTGACCCCAAGAGCTTTCTGTCCCTGCCTCCCTTCACAGAGGTGCTGATAATAAAGCAATTTCTGTGGAATTGCCACACAGACTCCTCTCTCTCTCATTCCTGTGTTGGTCTGGGGATTCCAGCATAGAGCCGAAATTACCAGAGCTGAAATCACTGCTCTGGAATCATAAGAGCTGAAATCACTGCTCTGGAATCATAAGAGCTGAAATCACTGCTCTGGAATCATAAGAGCTGAAATCACTGCTCTGGAATCATAAGAGCTGAAATCACTGCTCTGGAATCATAAGAGCTGAAATCACTGCTCTGGAATCATAAGAGCTGAAATCACTGCTCTGGAATCATAAGAGCTGAAATCACTGCTCTGGAATCATAAGAGCTGAAATCACTGCTCTGGAATCATAAGAGCTGAAATCACTGCTCTGGAATCATAAGAGCTGAAATCACTGCTCTGGAATCATAAGAGCTGAAATCACTGCTCTGGAATCATAAGAGCTGAAATCACTGCTCTGGAATCACGAGAGCTGAAATCACTTCTCTGGAATAACAAGAGCTGAAATCACTAGGACTGAAATCACTGCTCTGGAATCATGAGAGCTGAAATGACTGCTCTGGAATCACGAGAGCTGAAATGACTGCTCTGGAATCACGAGAGCTGAAATGACTGCTCTGGAATCACGAGAGCTGAAATGACTGCTCTGGAATCACGAGAGCTGAAATGACTGCTCTGGAATCACGAGAGCTGAAATGACTGCTCTGGAATCACGAGAGCTGAAATGACTGCTCTGGAATCACGAGAGCTGAAATCACTGCTCTGAGCTGATATCACTCGCTGGAATCCTCACACAGCCAAGGAAGCAGCAGTGCTCCTAGAAAGTGTTTTCTTGTGTTATAAACACCTATTGTAAAGTTGGCTTGTCGCAGAAATTCAGATGAGTGTTGTACATATAAGGTTGTTATAAATATGTATTACAGTATTTTTTTTTTTCTTTCTTTTCACACCCATATAGAGGGGATATTAGATGTGTGGTGTAGAAATGGTTTTAAAGATGGAGTTTTCTTTAGGAGTAAAGTTGATGAAGTGTCTCTGTAGTGAGTGGACACTGCCTGGTCAGGATAACACCCAGTGCAGATCCCTGTACTGATATAAAAACATTTGCTGCTGATATCCCAGCACCCAGCACAGACCATCTGTAAAAATTATAGAGCAAGGCCCAAATTAAGACTGATAAGAATTAATTAAAACCACAGCCAAGAAACACACATGCTCTAAAAAGGTGGGACCAGGCAAAGCAGCTCCCAGAAACATGGAAATAAGTTCTTAGAAAAGTTCAAATATCCATATTTAAGGGGTGGTTCTATGGGACAGGTGTGCTCTTGGCCAGAGACACCCCAGCCATGTATTTTGCTTTATTGCCTTGTCCTTCTTGTCTTTTATTAAACCTTTTAAATCCTACCAAAAAGGTGAACTTTGTTTTTCACCTTTTGGAGATGCACCTCTCTGGGAAAGGCACGGCCCCCTGGGTGGATCTCTCACCCAGCATCCTGCTGAGTCCCAAATCACTGCTGGTGCTGGGAGGAGCAGCTCTGATCCAGCAGAGCTGCCTGGGCTGCTGGGGAGCAGTGGGGGGCTCGGCTTTGTGTCCCCCAGCTGCCATCCGGGCAAGCTGTGCTCTGCTGCAGGTGTGCTCCACCAGAAAAACACAACAGCCTGGCATGGAAACTGCTAGCGAGATTAAAAAAAAGCTCATTTTTATCTCAGATGTGCTGTTCCACTGGAAATTCCTCATGTCTGTCCCCCCCATTCCATCCCAAATCCAGGGATGTCACCAGCAGCAGGACAATGCCATGTGTGTGACAAGGAATTCCTCGTGTCCATCCTTCTCCGTTCCACCCCATCCCAAATGCAGAGATGTCACCAGCAGCAGGACAATGCCATGTGTGTGACAAGGAATTCCTCGTGTCCATCCTTCTCCGTTCCACCCCATCCCAAATGCAGAGATGTCACCAGCAGCAGGACAATGCCATGTGTGTGACAAGGAATTCCTCGTGTCCATCCTTCTCCGTTCCACCCCATCCCAAATGCAGAGATGTCACCAGCAGCAGGACAATGCCATGTGTGTGACAAGGAATTCCTTGTGTCCATCACACTCATTCCATCCCAAATCCAAGGAAGTCACCAGCAGCAGGACAATGCCATGTGTGTGACAAAGAATGCCTCGTGTCCATCCTTCTCCGTTCCACCCCATCCCAAATGCAGAGATGTCACCAGCAGCAGGACAATGCCATGTGTGTGACAAAGAATGCCTCGTGTCCATCCTTCTCCGTTCCACCCCATCCCAAATGCAGAGATGTCACCAGCAGCAGGACAATGCCATGTGTGTGACAAAGAATGCCTCGTGTCCATCCTTCTCCGTTCCACCCCATCCCAAATGCAGAGATGTCACCAGCAGCAGGACAATGCCATGTGTGTGACAAAGAATGCCTCGTGTCCATCCTTCTCCGTTCCACCCCATCCCAAATGCAGAGATGTCACCAGCAGCAGGACAATGCCATGTGTGTGACAAGGAATTCATCGCATCCATCCCACCCATTCCATCCCATCCTGAATCCAGGGATGTCACCAGCATAAGGACAATGCCATGTGTGTGACAAGGAATTCCTCGTGTCCATCCCCCCCATTCCATCCCAAATCCAGAGATGTCACCAGCAGCAGGACAATGCCATGTGTGTGACAAGGAATTCCTCGTGTCCATCCCCCCCATTCCATCCCAAATCCAGAGATGTCACCAGCATAAGGACAATGCCATGTGTGTGACAAGGAATTCATCGTGTCCATCCTCCCCATCCCATCCCAAATCCAGGGATGTCACCAGCATAAGGACAATGCCATGTGTGTGACAAGGAGCTCCTGTCTCACAGTTTCTGATGTTAACTACTCCCGAGAGCCTGGCCCTTCCTCAAAGCCACGTTAGGAGATAAAAGGCTTATCTACACAAATAGTAAACATCCAGCTGGCCTGAGCTGCTGACCCCAGCCATGGGATTGGAAGGGCTTGGAAAGGGAGCACAAATTCCCCTGAGCTCTCTGAGGGTTTGGAGAGGGAGTCAAATCTCCCTGAGTTTTCTGAGGGTTTGAAAGAAAGGGAGCAAAAAGTCCCCTGAGCTCTCTGAGGGTTTGGAAAGGGAGCACAAACCTCCCTGAGCTCCCTGAGGGTTTAGAAAAGGAACACAAAGCTCTCCCTGAACTCTCTGAGGGTTTGGAAAAGGGAGCACAAAGACACCCCTGAATTCCCTGAAGGGTTTGGAGAAGGAGCAAAAAGTCCCCTGAGCTCTCTGAGGGTTTAGAGAGGGAGAACAAATTCCCCTGAACTTTCTGAGGGTTTGACCTCTGAGCTCTCTGAGAGCTTGGAAAGGGAACAAAATTCCCCTGGGCTTTCTGAGGGTTTGACTTCTGAGCTCTCTGAGAGCTTGGAAAGGGAACACAAAGCCCTCCCTAAGGGTTTGGAAAGGGAGCACAAAAACCCCCTGAGTTCTCTGAGGGTTTAGAGGAGGAGCACAAATTCCCCTGAGCTTTCTGAGAGTTTGGTAAAGGAACACGAAGCCCCCTGAGCCCTGTGAGGGTTTGACCCCTGAGCTCTCTGAGGGTTTGGAAAGGGAGCACAAAGCCCTCTGAGCTCTGTGAGGGTTTGGAAAGGGAGCACAAAGCCCCCTGAACTCTCTGAGGGCTCCTTAGCTCGGGAGCAGTGCTTGGTGCAGATGGGGACAGAGCATTTCCAGATCTGAGGTGCCACAGACGGCTCGAAATCAGACACCAGCCATGAGTGGAAGGTGGAACATTCCCAGTCCAGAGCAGCACAAGTCTGGAGCCAAAAGCTCTAGGGACAAGCCTTGTTGTGCTCTCACCCAGATTTGTTAAGTGGGAGATCAGCTCCAGCTCCCTCTGCACCCCAAGGTCTCATTAAAATAAAATCAGAAGCTCTGTCAGACTACCAAGGCAGGCCAGAGCCCTGCACACACCAGACATTTCTTTAACTTTCCCTTCCTTGTGGCACAGGGGAGAATTCTTTCAGCACCTAGGCTGCTCTAAGACTAAATAATTGGATTTCCCCCTTCTCTGCCCAGCTCAGATCCCCAAAGCTTTCCCTGCAAAGGCAAGGAAGAGCAGATGTTCAGTTCAGATGAGATTAAAGGGAAATGTCCCATATTGGTTTCCCTGTCCTGTAAAAGATAAGGTAAAGACTAAAATGAAAGTCAAGGGAAAAGATCTCAGATTTGATAACTGGTTCTGCTGCTAAAAGTGACAAGAAACTGGACAAATTTGCCACCAGGCTGAAAATGTGACAAGACCAAGGAACCTGGCTTCAAAAATTACCTTGGCCTGAGGAACCTGGTTCCACTCTATTGATTTTACCTTGCCAGCCATTCACTCCTAAGACTCAGAAACCAAAGTTTGAAATCCTAATTAATTATTGGGCACCCCAGGGGCAGGAAAAGTTAAATATTAGAAGGGAAAACAATAATGGCAGAAGAAAGAAAGAAAAGTCAGGAAGAGCCAAGGAGAAATTGATAAATTAGGTTAGAATAAAAAGTTTATATGTGTACATCTGGGCTGGGTGACTCATGAGATAAAACATCAGGCAGCCAATGGAGTTGTTTGAAGAGGTCTCCAGGGAGGGAAGCAAGGAAAAATGGAATAAAAATGAACCAAGACAATTATGTGGATGTTTCTTTCAGTCACAACACAGCTCAAGTGGAGGGCAGGAAGGTAGGCGAGGTGCGTGGGTTGAGACACAAACAAGGATTTAAAAGCATTTTGTTAAACCTATATCCAGATAAAAGTTTGCAATTCCCAGCCTGGTGATCTGAAACAGATTATTCTGTAACCACTTCCCAGCACAAAGGGTGGAGCTGATTGTGGAAAGAAGCCATTATTCCCTGACTGCCATCAGGGCTGGAGCAGTCCCACCACGACCATGGAAAACAGCAAACACTCACACGGGTGGGACGAAGGAGCTGCTGATTTTCTCCATCCTGCCTTCCCAACTCGTCCAGGTGTCCTGTTTCCAGAGCTTTTCCTAGCACAGGGTCCCCCAAGTCCTAATTGTGATCAAGGACCTGCCACGGTCATGGAACCACGTCCTGAAAGCTTCTCTCCAGCAGGGCAGGTGGCAAACTCGGTTTGGCTTAAGGGTTTTGGGCACGCTGCTGTCACCAAGCTTTTCATTTTTATCTCTGCTAATCCCGCTAATCTCTTGCTCTTTAGTTAAGTTTGGCCCTCGGCAGTTACCAGTATTTATGCTCTGAAGATTCAGAATGGGGTTACAGCAAATCTAATTTTTGTTCCCTCTTGAGCGAAATCTCAGAATTCTCACTAAAGCAGAAAAAAAATTACTGAATTATATTTTTGTGAGCTTCCGAAGCACCTCACAAGGGAAATCCCAACAGAATCCACAAAAAGAAGGGCATACACCCCAAAGAGAACAGACTCTGCACACCTTAATATGAAATTACACAAATTCAATGCTCTCTCCACCAGTTTCCTCACCTGTAAGAGGGTGAAAAAAAGCACAAAAAAAGCATCAGGACCGTAAGTTCTAGGACAAAGCACCACGACTGAAAGGCAATGCTGATCCAGGCCTAACAGAGCTGTCATTTCCCTCCCCAGAATTCCAGGTTCCAGGGCTAAAACTGGTAACACAAAATGGGTTTGCACCTGGCAGGCAAACGCAGACCAAGCAGGTCCCAAGTGTGAGGGGAGTGTGCTCAGCTTCCAAGGAAGGACAGCGAGGGACAGGGACTAAAACTGAGCAGGGGAAGGGAACAGGCAGCAGACAGGCAGGGGCCAGGGGAGTAAAAATAGCTTGGGTGAGTTTCTTATTCTGTTTGCCACAAACAGGTTACTGAAAGCTCTCAGCACACGGGGAAGAAATCACCTTGGAAGAATGTATTTCTTATTCCCTGAGAGCTGAGTTCAACAAAAGGAGTTTTCAGAGCAACCCACGGCTCCAGCCTGATTGTTCTGAAGTATTTACTGGGCACAGAGCTCCTATTTTTGGCTTCACAAGTACCCTGAGCATCTCATCTCCAACCCCATCGTGCCAGGTCTGCCTGAGCTCTACCAAAACCACACTTTCAATTCCCCCAGCCACTGCTCCAAGGCCACAATCCCTGACAAATTCTCACAAATTCTATCGGATTCTGTGTCACAAAATCCACCTGGCTGTGACTTTGCCAGATTCCAGGCGTGCAGAATGCTATCCAGACTTGGGGTGCAAGGCTCTGGCCTTGACAGGAGCCAGCCAAGTGTATCCTTAATGAAATCATGGAAGTTTAAAGGGGGGTTGTCCCCTTCAACATGGACATGACAACACCAGATTAGAACGAGATATTTTTCTCTATTAGAATAGATATTTATATCTATTTCCATAGATATTTATATCCACAGGAAGAACACCCACTCTGTGTACCTCGAAACTCAGACCCTCTTTTAGAAGCAGCCACTTTTAGACCTGTCACTTAATTAACTTGAGCCCTCCCTTGCAATAATTAATTGTGCAGGGGTAGTTTCTGGAAAGTGCAATCCAAGCCCACAGCTGGTGCCTTGCATTTGGGTAACTGCAGGCGAGGTGCTCCGAGGAACTTTGGGTGCAATAAACACTCCTCACTCATCTGCCTCCCTTCCTAGTGCCTGCAGATGCTCTGCCAGCAAATCCTGGGAGCTGACAGATCATTAATCACTGGGGTACCAAAAGAATATTAACCCAGCAGTGCTCCCTCCTGGGACCGTGGCCTCGGGCGAGCAGTAAGTCATTAGCTGGACTCTGCAGTTCCACCTCACTCACAGCAGTGCACCAGAGCAGCTCCTTGATTAATCTTTTATTTCAACACAGATTATCTGTTAATGTTTGAGGCTATTTGTCCATTTTGTTTGCCACGGAGTTAATTAAAAGTGTAGCAAAGAGCAACACACAGTTCCAGGAGTGAGTTTTTCCTGTGGTGTCATCACACATCCTAATCTACAGATGATGCTGAGTCCCTCCTTCCTGACCCCCCTGCTGCAGATTCTCACAAGAACTACTTCAAATAAACACTTTATTCATTGACAGAGAATTGGGATGGAGCAAACCTGTGGCTGTGTGCAGTCAGAGGCCTCCCAGCCAGGCACGGGTGCAAAAAATGACCTAGTTAGGAATGGAAATGGGAGTGAGGGAGCTGCAGAAATCTCCCACTCACTCACTCAGAGTTCCAACCCACACCCAGCCTTGGCTTTCCCCTCCCTGCCCAGCCCCGCTGTTGTGCTGTCCTGGATTGCAGTGCAAAATGTAACCCAAAGGTGTGTATTCCATCCCCATCTGTTGGAGCTGGGCTGGGGGTGGTGCAATCTCCTGTCCGTGGCCCAGCTGATCAGAAACCAGCTGGGGCAGTTTCTTTATCTCTGCCAGACCTATCCTCCCTCCAGGCACAGATCTTCTGCTCATGGGCCACTGAGTCACTGATAAAATTCCATCATCCCACTGGGAAATGCTCCAGCCAGGGGGAGGAGCCAAGCGTCCCTACCTGGATAAAAACCTGAGATTTGGGACACCAAGGAGCCTTTGCCACTGCACTCCCAGAGGGAGACCAGGCCCATCCATCACCACTGCACCTTCAGCAGAGGCTGCACCTTTCTGCAGGATCCCTGCTCCACCAGAGCCACCTGTGCCACTGCAGGAGGGCTGCAGCCACCATGGCATGGCACTGCCACCAACCCCTGACCCACAGGGCTCAGCTGGGATCCTGACTCTGTCAGGGGTTTGTTTTTTTGTAATACTGCATGCTTGTTTTATTTTAGCTCTCCTAATAAAGAACTGTTATTCCTATTCCCATATCTCTGCCTGAGAGCCCCTTAAATCCAAAATTACAATAATTCAGAGAGAGGGGGTTCATTCATTCATTCCAAGGGAGGCTTTTGCCTTCCTTAGCAGACCTTGGCATTAAACCACGACACCTGCACAGAACAGAGACCCCTCCCCAAAAGGCACCAACACTTTTGGTCTCTGAGCAGCAAAGCTCAGGGGAGGACCCCTCCTCCATCCCCTGCGTGTGCTGCCTTCCACATCCCGTGCCATTAGCTCGGGAGCCGAGCTGTCACATCGGGGGAAGCATTCCCGGGTGGATGGGTCCCCTCCTTGCTGCAGGGGGCAGGAGGGCACGGGGGCTCTGCTGCTCGGGGGTCCCTGCCCTTTCCACCGTGCCATGTGTCACAGCGATGAGCGTCACACGGCGGGCAGTGACAGCAGCCTGCCCTCCCTCGTTAGCATCTCCCGGCAGACAGAAGGGCTGAAGGTGGTCATAATTATCTCCAAACAGAAGTTCCAGCCCCTCTTCCAGCCCAAATAGCAGGCACAGCACACGAGCAGCAGCAGGTTCACTTCACAAGGGAGGGGTGGTGGAAAAACTCAGGGCAACCGTTCACAACTCGGGGGTGGGTCGTAGGAAAGCCTAAAACTCCACAGCACAAAGCCAGAACCCAGCATGGACACCCCCATCTATCCCTCCTGCCTCTTCTGGGAGCAGAGCTGAGATTTCCAGCTCCTCCACCCCCAAGTTTCCCTTGTCAGCAGCAGCCACCTGCCCAGAGTGGGACATTTTCCATCCCTTACAATTGTCAAAATTTCACCTGGTTTAGACAGCCAGGTATCACCAGCCTCTGTAAAAACCCAGTTCCTTCATGCCCATCTTGCTGAGCATCCAGGGGAGGAGGGGAGGCTGGGAGGAGGATGCAGAAAGGCGTGGGCAGGTGTGAGAAGTGCTGGAAACAGCACAAAGCTGCTAACAGAAATAAAACTGTGCCTCCACAGGAGCTGGATAGGCTGAAAAACACATCACCTCTGCTGGGCCTGCAGACAGGAGACACCACGTGGGACACACCACCCCCGTTTTGGGGGCTAGAATCCCAGAGTTGGATCACACAGCACCTCAGGAGAACCCTCAGACACATCAGGGCAGCACCCCACAGCAGCAGCAGGGAAATACCCACAAACCCGGGGCTGGTCAGAAATTGGGGCAGAATAATTCTGTGAAAAGGAACATCAGCAGGCACTTGCACAGGCTACAGGACCCCTGAGGGGTTCCCAGTGAGGTTTCCAGCCAAACCCCACAACCAGACTTGGGCATGGCACAGCAAGAGGTCCCAAATTACCCAAAGGTAAGGAAAAGGGTTTGGGGTTTAGGTCATACAGACTGTCACTGGTTTAGCTGCAGGGAAGAGAACGTGCCTGAAACCGGGAAATTTAGGAAGGCTGGAGGAGAGCAGGAGTAAGGGAAAGCTGTCTGCTTCTCACTACAGCCACAGAACATTGTCTGTGTTCATCATTCCAGCATCCTGCAGGACAGTGCTGGCAGCCACAGGCACAGCTCCGTTCATTCAGCACCAAAATCAACACCAGCCCCAAAATCAACACTGGCCCCAAAATCAACACCGGCCCCAAAATCAACACCGGCCCCAAAATCAACACCGGCACAACCAGCAGGTGCCTGACCCCAAATGAAACCCCAAAATCAACAACAGCACAATCAGTAAAGTGCCTGACCCTAAATGAAACCCCAAAATCAACAACAGTACAATCAGCAGGTGCCTGACCCCAAATGAAACCCCAAAATAATCAGCACAATCAGTAAAGTGCCTGATCCTAAATGAAACCCCAAAATCAAACCAACAAAACCAGCAGGTGCCTGACCCTAAATGCCCCATTTCCTGTCACTGCAGGAGTCAGCCCTGGAGCAGGGACAGAACTCCAGCCTCCTTTTTGGCTCTCTGATCGATCATTTTATCTTTAAATAAAAGTTGAAAACACAGAGCTCACCCTCTGGGTCCTGCTGCTCCTGACAGACAAACCCCAGGCCTTTGGGATTTTGAGATCAAGGGGCCTGAGCTCCAAACAAACCATTCCAAAAATTGCAAATAAACCCTTGTTAATCTGGAGGTGGGAAAGAGGAGAATTCCCCACACGAGCCTGGTGAGTGCACACTCGACCCCACTCGAGTTTTACTGGACTCTCCTGTAAGGAAATAATTTATTTCAGAATGTTTTTAACCTGCATCCCAAACTGTTATAGTATTATAGTATTGGGTTATTTTGGTTTGGTTTTTTTTTTTCTTTTATTTTCTTTTTGCACTCATGTGGATTGGATATTAGATGTGTGGTGTAGAAATGGTTTAAAGATGGAGTTTTCTTTAGGAGTAAAGTTGATAAAGTGTCTTTGTAGTGAGTGGACACTGCCTGGTCAGGATAACACCCAGTGCAGANCTTTATTGCCTTGTCCTTATTGTCTTTTCTTAAACCTTTTAAATCCTATCAGAAAGGTGAACTTTGTTTTTCACACCACTGAAGATTTACCAGAGCACGGCAGCGCAGGAGAGCTCCTGATTTGCATCTCATTACCGGGGGTGCTCATTGCACCCTGCAGCTCTGGCTCCAGAGCTGGAATGAACCTGTGCCCCACGAGCCTTTGGGGCAGGCAAAATGCAGGGTCAGGTGAACGTGAAAACTTGGAAAATGTGGGGTTATAATCAGAGGTTTTACTTTTTGGCTCAACAAATAAAATAAAAACACCGAAAATGTGGCAATGGACTGGCTGTGCTTTCTCCCTCCTCTTTTCCTGCTGTGCTTTTTACTTTTGCTGTTTCATATTTCTGCTCACCCCTAAAACAACTGAAGATTTTTTTTCCCCTTAACCAGGAGCCCACAAATCCAGCAACCTCAGCCCTTATGGCATAAATCAAATTTGGTCCAAGAGAAAAGCTTAAAAGTCTGTTTGGGAAAAAAAAAACAAACAAACAAAAACCCCAAACGAACAAAACCAGAAGCAAACAAAAAAAAAATCACTAAGAAAACACCCCAAAAACCCCAATGGAGTGTGAATAGTTATAGTTATGTTAAGTTATATTTATAAGTTATGTAATTAAGGAGCAACAGATGCTTTGAGTCCTCTGTAAAATGGATCAAACTCAAACTCATCGCTCAAATTCCCCTCTGACATGTGCACACCACTGCCTAAACCCCACATTATTCACAGTTCCACTGCAAGTTATTTGTGTTTATAAGTGGAAGATTTGCAGAAAGTTTCGATAAACCACAATGGGATTATTCCCTCTCAAGTGTTGCAGTGTTTCCTTCTCCTCCTGAGGGTCTCCTTCAAAACTCAGAATTTTTTGAAGACACCTGTGTTCAATTTTTTGAACACTTCTGTGTTTGCTGCTTCCCAAAACTTTTCCAAAATCCCTCATTATTCTAAAAATAACTTGTTCATAATCCTGGTCTTGATCATGGGTCCAAATACCCTCCTGCTTCTCGACTGAAGAATCAGAATCCTCTTTATTTTTGTGAAATTAAAAGGAATGAAGACTCTAAGCTGACAGCACAGGGTGGTGTTTGGAAGGTGAGTGATGCAAATCCCACAAATTCCCGAGAAATTCAACTTTTTCCACACATTTTTACATCATTTTCCTCCTCCACCCTCTCTGCCAAGAATTCCCCCCGGCTCCTTGGCACACCCAGAGCTTTCCAGAGCTCGATTTTGTGCCCCCTCCTGATTTCTTTGTCCGGGAGCCCTTGATCTCTGCCTTCCTAGCAAGGAGCTGATGAACTGGCAGATGAATTTTAATATCCCCATTCGCCAAAGAAAATCGGTGCTTTGAGGTGTTGAGAGACCGTGTTCTTTTTTTCAGGATAGGCCAAAAATTGAATTATTCAACTCTGCTGCTTCAGTGTTTAGGGAGGAAAAAAGGCAACAGGAGTGTCAAGGCTCAAACTTTTGGTTTTCCAAGTGCAAACTCCAGCCTTGTTGTTGATATTCATGAAATATAGGTTGTAAAAGGAAAAAAAAGAACTATTCCGAGCTCATGCAATCGAGATAAAGCATGATGCAGATCAGAGTCATTAATAAATAGATGAAATTCTGTAAAAAGCTCTTATTTATTTAATATTTACCTAAGAGTTTCAGGCTTCTTCTATGGAAAAGGTCAAAAGCAGATGATGGTAACAGCACCTGATATCTCCATATTGACCTTAAATTTCTTTTTCCCTCTTTGCCTCAGTGTGCTTTCATGAAAAATGCACAGAAGCATAATGGATTAGATACCAAAATTGTCAGAATTTTGGTTTAAGATAGATAAAAGAAGCTCTGGTCACCAATCAGTGTTCTTGCATTCATTCCATTTACGGGCTTGCAATCGCTCTGAGCAACAGGACAGGAAAAGATGAAAAAGGAGGAGCAGGGAATGTTTCCTAGAGCTCAAGTCACGTTTTCTGCTTTCAGTATTTGCATCCAGACCCCAGCAGAGTTGGGAGGCTGCAACTCCTGCAGCCACTGCCTGCATTTACAGCACAGTGCTCATATTCCAGAGAGGTTTTCTGTGGAGCACCCAGAGAATCGCAGCCGGCTAAAACCCCAAGATTAACAGAGTCATCTTTTATTCAGGGCCTAATGCCGGCTCCCGAGGAGGATCGCTGCTAATGAGATTAGCTGGGTGTGCACTCGGAGCTGAGCGTGCTCACAGAATTATCAAAGCCCGGCCAAAACCCTGGGCTGGCTCAGCCCGCACTCCAGCCAAGGATTTTTTGGCAACTGTTTGTTGCCTCCTCTCAATATTTGCGTGAATTTTGTAACACATTAGAGTTCATTCTGAAAGCACACAAACAACCGGCTGTGAAAAGCGTGGTCCCGCTGACAGTAATTAGTGGCAAAAGCTGCTCTGAGAACTCAGATGAGAGGTCTGGAGCAGCCTAAGCCTGCTCACTCCCACCTAGCTGCTATTTCCAAGGCAATCCCTTCCCAAGGAAGCTCGGAATACTTGTTGAAAAAGCTGTTCAGAAAAAGAAAACCGCCACAGAATTAAGATACAAGAGAAGAGCCAGAGGTTTGGTTTTAAAATTGACCGGCTGCACAAGTGGTTTGGAATATCCAATATTCCTGGTTTGGAATATCCAGGAGGTCCAAACGGAATTCCTGGTTTGGAATATCCAGGAGGTCCAAACGGAATTCCTGGTTTGGAATATCCAGGAGGTCCGAATGGAATTCCTGGTTTGGAATATCCAGGAGGTCCGAATGGAATTCCTGGTTTGGAATATCCAGGAGGTCCGAATGGAATTCCTGGTTTGGAATATCCAGGAGGTCCAAACGGAATTCCTGGTTTGGAATATCCAGGAGGTCCAAATGGAATTCCTGGTTTGGAATATCCAGGAGGTCCAAACGGAATTCCTGGTTTGGAATATCCAGGAGGTCCAGATAAACCGCTCTGCTATCAGAGTTGTTGAACACCCCACCCTCCCTGTGCCATCCCTTTTTGGGGAATCTCACTGCTCTGATTCCTGACACTGAAACCCTGGGGGATGAACAAAGCCAAAAAGACCCGGGATTTCTCATCCCCTCCGCCAGAAGCCCGTCACAGCCAGCTCCTCGGTCCATGTTAATAGCTTTACCAGCGCCTCGCCTCAACTTCACCGCTCCACAGGGGCCGCTCCCCAAAAACCGGCACTTTTCATTCGGGCTTTTATCCTCCCCAGCGCCGGCTCCCGGGGCTGTGGCAGCTGCCGGGGTGCGGGTGGAGCAGCAGCACGGCTCTTACCTGTCTCTGCAGCCGGGGACGCTCATTCACTCACTCACTCAGCGGCCAGCGGGGCATCCCGAGGGATGCGCTCCGGGATGCGGGGACGCGCCGGGGGGATGCGGGCTGGAGGGAGACAGGCGGCCCGGCCGGCACAGCCCCCCGTGCCGGAGCTCATCTCAGCTCCAAGGACACGCAGAGCGCCCGCACGGCGGCTCGGAGCCTGCCAGAAGCCTGTTAACCCTCCCCTGGCCGCGGCGCTGCGAGCGGGGGCTCCCCAACCTGCGGGGATGCTCCCCCCGTGCCGCCCGATGCAGCCGCTCGCAGCCGCGCCTCTTCCTCGGCAGGTGGGGTTTGGCACTCGGGAGCTTTGAAAGCCATCAAAGAAGCGATCCCCTCCTTTAAAACCGCCCCCCCAAAAAAAAAAATCCCTGATGGGGAAGGTGCAATCAAACCTCGTTACGGGCAGAACGAGGAGCTGCTGTGGAAGGGGCGTGCCTGGACCGCCTGAATCCCAAACTCACAGGACTGGAGGTGGAAAAGGTGACTTGGAGCTTACAGAGGAGTGGTCTGAATGTTTGCATTTGCTCCTTTCACAGCAGTGTTAGAGAGGTTTTGCCCACCATCTGCAGCAAGAATACAGTTCTTGGGGAGTTTAGGGATCTATTTGCTCCTGGAATCAGAGGGGTTAGGGCAACACCTGAGAAATACCTGGTAAAAATGCCGTGGAGGAGGCACGGATGCCGCAGCAGATCAGGTTAATGGGTGATCCGTCCATTCCAGCATTCGAGCACCCAGCCCTGCTGCCAGCAGGAGCTCAGAGCTGCGGCTGATCCTCCCCTCCTCACCGGGATCACTTTCCCCTTCCTCAGTTCAGTGACAGGAACAAATATTCCTTCCTTAAAAACACACCCTGGGGGCTCGGATACCGAGCTCTCATTAACTGTAATGAACCAAAATCCATTGTGGGGGCTGAGGTTCAGCTGCCTGGTCCTGTTTTAAGGCACGGTTCCATACAACACCTGAGACTTCCAGCCCTGGCAGAAACACCAGCTCCCATCTGGGAATTCCCAACTCCCAGGGGACAGCCTGACTTGAACAATGGCAGAGAAAACTGATGTTTAGCAGCCCACACTAATGAGAGAAATAAAAAATGAAAATTAAAAAGCACATTTCCTCAAAGGCACTTGCTCAGGACCGAACTCGTACCCCAAATGCACCACGGTCAGGGAAATAAAGCACATGGGGGAGGCAGCAGATGGCAAAAAACCTTCACAAAGCAAACCCCAGCCATCACATCCTTCCCCTCCTAATTCAGGGCTTCCTCTCTCCTGTTTGTTCTCAAAGCAAACCTCAGCCTTCCTCTCGGAGTTTGCAGGCAGACATTGGCAAACTCCAGTGTTTGCTCTCTGTGGGGGCACATCACCGGCTGCAGCCACATTTTGTGAGCATTTGAACAGGCTGGAGCCAGAGAGCTCCCAGAAAACAACTTTGTCCAGCACAGAGGAGCGTCCCAGCCACCAGACAAAGCTGCAGAAGGGGGCTGAAGGTGCTGTCTGCTCTGCGGGCAGATCCCAAGGTTGTCTCGGGCAGGAAATGCCAGAGCAGGAGAATCCTTCACCCTGCCCAGCCTGACCTGTTGGAGCTGCTGGAATCCTCCTGGGACAAGGAAAAGGAAAATCTGACACCCCCCAACTCCCCCAAGTGGAAAAGAGTCTCCTCTAATTCCCAGGGTGAAAGTCCCACCTCACAAAGGGTGGAATTTCCACATTGCTCTGATTTAATGCTGCAAACCTGCCAAGATTCCCTGGTTTGGGATTACCCGTGGCTTGTAGGACACTGACACAGTCAACAGGCAGCACACCCATCCCAAACACCTCGCTGGAGATGTTCATCCAGAAAACTTGCTTAATGAACTTTTTCCTGTGAATTTTTCTTCTCAAGGGCACAACCAGCATGGAGCCCATCAATAATGAACAGAACACAGCCCCATCCCTTGGTGTCTCCCTGGGGAAACTCTGGCCTGGCCTCTTTTCAAAAAGCACGGAGCAGAGCCAGGGCTCCTCAGCAGCCTGGGGTGTGAAGAACTTCTCACTCTGCTCTGCAGGAAAAACGATCTGTCTGCCAGAAACCATCCAGCCACCCTGCAAATTCACATTTTAATCAGAGTTTTGGATCCGTCTGCCCAGACTTGAATGAAAAATGGTGCTGAGGAGCCAAAATTTATCAGGGAAATAAAGCCATTATTCAAACAGCACCCTCTCTGGAGCTTGTTTGCTCTGCTATCTCCATCCCTCTTGCTTTGAGTGCTCCTCTATAAAAAGCAAAGCTGACCCTTTGCAGAAGCCAACTCCTTCATGCAGCACCTGCCAGCTCAGGAAAACATCCTTGAAGGGAGCTGTCAAGGCAGAGCTTAAAATATTCTGAGGATGACAGAGTTACACGGGGATTTCCACGGGAGCAGACACGGTGACTTTTGGAGGTACAAAATAAAGTAACAGCACAAAAAATCACATTTCTTGTGCTCCCAGCCAGTGGGAAATTGGACATCAGGTTTCCACCTGCCTGTTTTCAGATCTAAATCTCTTCCCTTGGACAAGGGAAAAAAAAAAAATCTGTGCCTTGTTTTGCCTCCCCCAGGTTTTAATCTCTCTTCTGCAAAGCAGGGAGTCAACACAAAGCCAGCCCTGGGCTTCTGAGAAAGGAATTTGACCTCAAAGGCTCATGTGGATGTTGATAAGCTGCAAAAGAAAAATGGTTTCACAAACAGGAAAAAAATCCCCCAAACCTCAAACATTTAACTGAGCCCACCTAGACATGGGATTAAGTCTGTCTGCACAACAGGTTTGTATTTATTCCCCTCAAATATTGAGTTTTCTCCTAAGGCTCCACACAACAGCTACAAAATTGGGGTTTAACAAAGGAAAAAAATAATAATAATAAAAAAAATCAGTCAAATGCTGCCTTGTTACTACACAACCAGAGTATTCCTTATTCTCTGAGAAGAATTAGCACTTAAACTGTCTCAAAATGTTGCAGCATCCCATAAAGGCAGAAAACAAATTGGCACAGGTGGGATTAGAATTTAGGCCCAAACCCCTTCCCATGCTCAAGAACTGCCACCCATCCCACTGCTTTGCTTTTCAGACATCAATATTTTAGGGCCACACGTTCATTTCTGTCCTGGAGCAAGCAGGGAGCTCAGCTGGAAGCTCAGCACTGCAAACACAACTCCTAAATTATCCCAGCTCCAGCTGGCTCCAGCCAGGAGCTGCTGGGATTCACTTTGACTTTCTCAGCTGCCAATTAGAGGGAAAAGCCAAAAAAATAAAAAAAAAAATTAAAAAAAAGGGCCTCATTCTTCATTTGTGAGTTCTTCAGGGAGACCTGAGGGAAAGTGAAACTCGGCCCTCTCATTCCAGCAGGAAATCCAGTGGGATTCATCTCCCATCCCACCACCCATAAATTTAAATGTGAGAAAGGAAAGCAGAGCCCTGAAAGACAGGAAATTCAAGAAGCAATGGAGCAGCTTTGGTGTTTGGGATGGGCACCCAAGTGATTTTCTATGATTTAAGAGGACATCAACTCAATCCCCTTGGGCTCTGGGCAGAATTTTCCCCTCTGGGGATGGGTGGAATATGTGAATCCAGTTTCCAGGAGAGTCTGGCTGTGTCTTTTCACACCAAAAATGGATTCACCTCCTCTCCTGGCAATCGACAGTGCACCCAGACCCTGCTCTTGGAAAATGTGGCTCCCAAACCCTCATTGTTTGCTGGCCCATATTATATGAGTGAAACAGCTCAAAGACCTGCACAGAAATAAAAGAAAGCTCGTTCAGCTGATCATAAGGTTGAATTCACAATCTGTCAGCTCATAATTGCCACACAAACATAAAAGGAGTTCCTCAGAAATGGGATTTTTTTCTGAGACCCAGTGCTTCTATTAAAGAAGCAGGTCTCAGGCTTTGTTCCCATTTCTTTCTGTATTTTTTTGCCCTATGACCAAATTTATCAGAAGAAAAAATTTGTCTCAGTACCTGTGAGTGTTGAAGCAAAGAAATTAAAGCACATTTAGGCTGTGGAGAAGTTGAACGCACAAATATTAATTTTCCCTCTGAACCATTTCCATGCAGCATTGTTGGTTTAGGTGCCACTTTCCACAGAAGAACTGAACATTCCTCAGGTTGTGGAGCTCAGGACAGATTTGAAGAACACTCCTAACAGATTTATATTTTCCCCAGTACAATATTCTTTGTAGAAATACTCTGAATTTCTCCAGTGAACCATTGCACACTGCTCTGAACTCATGTTTACTTCAGGCTACCCACTTTAAAACTGAGTAATTGGTGGCAAAAAAAAACCCCAAGAAAAGCCCTCATGCCCTGAAAACAGAGCTGGGCAAAACAGACTTGGCAGCAAAAGGCTGTGCTAGCTTTGAGGTTTCTTTTCTCAGGAAATAAACCCATTATCTAAACCTTGCATGCTGTAAATGCCTCTATCTTTTCTTGGCAGGCTCAGCTCCTCATCAGTGAAACTTTCCGAGTATCAGCTCCCCTTGCAATCCTCGACACTTCCACAAGGAGAATAAACAAAGATATTGGGGCAATCCAGCCCTTGACAGGCTGTCTGACACGCCTTTTTGATATAGTGTGCCTCTGCCTTTACCTGTTCTCAACCTCTGCCACGGCTCCTGAACGGTGAAAAATCTGAAATCACATTTTCAAATTCTGATCTGATGCGGTGGTCCCGTGAATTCAGATGTGGCTTCAGATCCTTGGGGTAATCAAAGCAAATATTTTTCAGTGTGCCTCTGAAAGTGATTTTTCTCTTCCTGTTAAAACTAACACTCAGATTTTTAAGAGAATTACTTTGTGCATTGTTGAGGAACCCGTTTGCTGGAACCCAGAATGCAGAGAATATTCCTCTGCGTGTTTTAAAGGATCCAAACCCTCTGACAAACCCTGATTTTAACCTCTGTCCATGGAAAGGGCTCCCCAGGCTTTGGGATCAGACTGAATTTCCAGGAATGTCAATTAGACGGTAGCATAATATGGGATTTATCACCGGGTGGGAAATGGAGATTTTTGGGTTTGTTAGGATGGTGAGGAGATGGAGACAAGGTGGAGGATCCTTGTGGTTTTTGGGCTTCTTCTTCCTCCTTCATCTGCTCGACACTCTGCAGTGCTGGGGACCATTGGTCAGGATAGAAATTTAGTCAGTAATTGGTAGAAAAGCAGAAATAATGCACGTTCTTGGTGCTAATTGGGTGAATTATCTTTAAGAGAACCTTGATTCTGAGTGTTGGAGGCTTTTTGGAGCCTTTTCTCCCTCAGGCCAGGCTGGTGTAAAGGCTGGGGTGCAGAAATTGCTGCTAAGGAAAGAATGAGCAACCTGGAGAACCAGAACCCAGAGTCCTGTTCATTTTTTGCTTAAAAAGGTCTTTATGAAAAAGGCCTCCCCTGTCAGGGGGGAGATGTGGGAGTGGGAGAACTCTGACACCTCCTCCCTCTCCCATTTCCTGAGAGATTTGGCTCAGCACTGGAGATCAAGCCCTGCTGTATAACCCAGCCAGGGCCTTCCAAAATCTCCAGCAATAAAGGGAGCTGCAAATAACACACCTGAGGAAAAAGGGCCCCATCTCCCAGCAGGCTGAGCTGTCTGGATTTATCCAAGATGTTGCCAAAATTCTGCCTCCAATCACACCTTTGGCAGCTTTAGGGCTGCACTTCCAACCCTTCATTCTGGAGTTTTTCTCTTTGTTTGTTTTTTTCCTGTGAAAAGGCAGAGTTTTGTGCTGAGTTCTGCACCAACAAAAGCCTGGTGCCACTCCAGGTGCACAAAAAGTCGATTCTGCTTCGTTGTGCATTGAGGGAAAATAAATCCCAGCTTAGGGCAGAACGGGGAGCTGCCCTCTTGAGCCAGAACCCAAGTTATTTTCCAGACTAATGGCCACAATTGAGGATTTTGGCTTTAAAGTCAGCCAGAGAAAAGAGTCACAGCTTCTCCACTGTGGCCCTGTCCCCTCATCCCCGTGGTCATTGCCACTGAGGCCAAGAAATCTCAAATTACAGCAGGCACAGGCAGGCAGCAGCAAACAATAAATAGCAGAGATATAAAAGTTCACGAGGCCTCAAGGCTTCTTCTTTCAAGTGTTTAATAATAAATGGGAGATTAATACAGCTCTCCATCAGCAGGGCAGGCCCTGGGGGAGAGCTCAGGCCTGCAATCTGATTTTATTAGAGCCATTTAGCATATTCCCAGTGTCTGCTCCATCCCAAATCCTCCCCACACGGACAAACACCGCGTCCAAATTTAGCTCTTTGCTTTCCCCCCTCTTCCCAGATCTTCCACAAACAAAACCTCTGTTTGAAAAAAAAAAAAAAAAATATCTTTGCAGCAGCAAAGAGAACAAAGGGAGTGAAAAATCACCAGGATATCAAGGGCGTCTTTCCTGCTGAGCAGCAAAAAATGTTTCTCTTCAAAAGGAGATGATGAGAAACTTCCAGCGTGAGAGGAGGAATTGTGTGGAGCATATGGGGAGAGCAGCTGCCTTCAGAGCTCCAAATTCCACAGTTTTTCTGGAAAAAAACACCACAATAAACATTCCCCAGCCTGGCCCAGGGAATCAAATTGGTTTATACAGAGATGCCAAACCCCCAAACCTTAAAAAATTTAAAAACTCCTTAAATTTTTTAAGGCTTCAAAACTTTTTGTTCCTCCAACTCCAAAACCTGATCTTAGGCAGAAAACATTTAAAGCTCTTCATTCCTTGAACTCCAAGATGTGCTTAGGAAAAAAAACTTAAAAATTCTTTATTCCTCCAACTCCAAGATGTGCTTAGGTAGAAAACATTAAAATCTCATTATTTCTTGAACTCCAAGATGTGCTTAGGCAAAAAAGCCTGAAAAATTCTTTGGTCTTCAAACTCCAAGACGTGATTAGGAAGAAAACCTTAAAAATTCTTCATTCTTTCAACTCCAAGATGTGCTTAGGCAAGAAAAAAGAACTTCAAAATTCTCTATTTCTCCAACTCCGAGATGTGCTTAGAAAAAAACAAAAGAATTTTAAAATTCTTTATTCCTCAAACTCCAAGACATGCTTAGGCAGAAAACATTAAAATCTCATTATTTCTTGAACTCCAAGATGTGCTTAGGCAAGAAAAGAGAACTTCAAAATTCTCTAAAAAAATCTTGCCCGAGTTCTGGTTGTGTTGGGGTTTTTGGGGGACTTTGTTTATTTGATTTTTCTTTGTATTTCTTTTTAGGGGAGTGTTTGGGTTTTTGGAAGGGTTTCTGTTTCTTTTTTGGTATTTTTTTAGGGATATGTTTGGGTTTTTGCCGGGGTTTTGTTTGTTTTTTGATATTTTTTATGGGAGTGTTTGGGATTTTAAAGGGTTTTGTTTGTTTTATGGTATTTTTAGGGGAGTGTTTGGGATTTTAAGGGGTTTTATTTGTTTGTTTTTTGGTAGTCTTTTAGGCGAGATTTTTGGTATTTTTGAGGGGTTTTGTTTGGGTTTTTTTTGGTATTTTTTAAAGGGAGTGTTCGGGTTTTTGCAGGCATTTTGTTTGGATTTTGGTATTTTTTTTAGACAAGAGTGTTTTGGGGGAGCTTGGGGTTTTTTGTTTGGTTTTTGAGGGGGTTGTGTTGGAATTATTTCATTTTTTGGGGGAGGTTTTTTGTTGGTTTGGTTGCATGCTTGCTTAATTTTGTTTTTTGCCTTTTTTGTTGCATTGATTTTTTTGGAGGAGGGAAGTTTTTTACCGTTGGTTTTGTTGTTGCTGCTCTTGCTTCATTTTTTTTTAAACTTTTTCTGCCACATTTCTGCCCAAACTCCCCTCAAGCACCACCCAGCCTACCCAAGGCTGCTTTACCCCACCCACATCCCCAAATCCCTGCAGGATTATCAGACACAGATATTCCCATAAAACTGCTTCTGGAAAAGCTCCAGAAAAGGAATTTTTTTTTTTAGATTTAAGCGGAGTGACTCCGTGTGTGTCACCTGGGGAGCCCTGTCAGAGGCAGAAATAGAGTTCAGCTGAATTAACTGCCTGACCAGGAACTTCCAGCTTTTTACAACTCATCAGAGAGCTGTGTCCAGCCAGAAAATAAAGTTAACAGGCCACTGCACCTTTTTTTTTATTCCTTTAGAAAGGAAAATTCTGCTTAACCCCTCAGAAATCACAGTTCCTTCGCTGTGACTTCCTCCCGTTGCTGCAGGGACAATGAAGGACTGATAAAAGCTGGAGAAATAAAGGTGATTTTAGTGCTGGAAGCCAAACCCTCTGCAATTTAAATTTTCTGAGTCAGGTGTGCAAATGGGCTCAGCTGGAAGGACAGAGATTCCTTTTATCCGAGCAGGAAACCTCCCTGTCCTCTCTCTGCCATCACCTCACGGGATTATTTCACATTCTAATTATTCCAGTGGGCTCCAGTCACCTGCTTCCATCAGGAAAGGGCAGTTCCTTGTGTCACAGGAAATTTGGGATGCTCCACCAGTCCCACTGGTGCTTCTCAAAAGTATCAGTGAAATCCAGGATGACCAGTTCCATGCTGGCCCTCATTTCCTTATGGATTGGCTTTTCCTTGCACAGAGGAAGAAAATATTCCTTGGCAGAAAATGTTTTACCTCCTGAGGGATGGATTATGGGGGAAAAAAAACCCAAAATTATTCTTTAAACAAACTTTTAAACTCAGTAAGTGAAAAATAAATAATGAGAGAGGCATGCCAGCCTTAGTTATGGAAAGCTAAAAAAATCCAGTCATTCCTTAACACAATATACCAGGGACAAATAATCCAGTGCAGCAGCAAATTTGCTTCTTCTGGAGATAAAGATTCGATTATTTCAGTAGGAGTCAGAGAAAACTCGATATGAAATCTGAGGATTCTACTAATCCAATGCAAGAGACAAGATCTTACATGGGAGAGTTGACAGAGAGAAAATACTTTTTTCAACCAAAAAAAAAAGCTGGAGAAGCCTGGCAGGAAAAATTCCCTTCAGTTCCTCCAGGATTTGAATTTTAAGCTTTCCAGTACAAGACATTTACATGCAAATTCTTTCTGCAGATATCTAGATCCAGACTATCTGAACACTTCCCATCCCAGGCTGAGATTATTTATTCATTGTTCACCCAGTGGAAAGTGTTAATATTGCACAGTTTCCTGGGGTAACAGCATTTCACTCTGTTGAACAGCAAAGTAAAATATTCACAGCAATCACTCTGGGAAGATCTATCAGCAAACAGCCTCGGGGAGGGAGGAAGATGTGGTGGCATTTGCCAATATTCCCCTTCAGCGTGACAAATTCAGAATAAAACCCAAACTAGGAAAACACAGAGGCCGTGCTAACGCGTTTTTATCTGCCCTCTACTTCCTCTTGTATTTTTTTGGCTCCACTGCCACGGTTTTATGCACACTCAGGTCACACTGATCTTTCCCCAAGGCCATTTTCTGGGTGAAATGCTCCAAAGAACTCGAGTGTGGCTGTCTGTGGAGACAGCAGGCACGGACAGAGTCACTCTGAGGCTCCTTGCCGAGATTCACTTTTTTTTTTACCATCCTCCCTTCAGGATTTGGGAGATCCGGAGCAGCCTGGTGGCTGACGGGAGGTTGGATGGCAAGAAGCATAAAGATGTGTCTGCTGGAATCAAAAAATAGATGTGCTCAGGGAGCAGGAGGGAAATCAGGAGGAGATTGGGAGCCCTGGGGGGCGGAATTTGTGTCCCTTGCTCTGACTCCTAAAGGTTGTGGCAGCAGCAGGTCTGCCAGCCTGGGACAATCACAATTATTTCCAGTGCTACAGCAAATTACGGACATTCCAAGGAGGAACCCGTGCCAAACCATCTTTTCATAGCTACGGGGGATGCATCAAATCCAGAAGGATGAATTCTTTTTGCTGGTATTACCCGGACTTGTGTTCCTGCTGCAGCTGTGCCCTGCTAGGCTTTGTTACATAAGCACAGCCAGTGCTCTCCCAGAGGCTGAATTTCCCTTTTTAGAGAGAGAAAAAAAAAGGCAGATGCACTCCCCAGGCTGAGGAGGGGGGAAATGAAGCTCTATCACATCAGTGGAGTGAGAACCTGCACTACCTTGACAATTTTCTGTCACAGGTTCCAGCTCTTCCAGCCTCCTTCAGCAAACCCATGCCTGGGCTGTGTTTATTTATCTGGACAGGAAAAGGGAATGAGCTTTGCTTCATTTTGCTCTGCAAAACAAACCTGGGGGGCAGGAGAAAAGCTTTGAGTAAAAAATGGGGGAACAGCTGACCTTTGCATCCCAAAATCATAACACTAAAGCTGAGACTGAGACAGAGATTCCCACCAGGAATTCCAGAGATTCCCACCAGGACAGGCCAGCCCAGCAGGGAGTTTGTGTGGGACACAGAATTCCCCACCCTGAGCTGTCAGGTGTCACAGCACCCCGCCTTTAGAAGCTGATTAAAAATCAAGATACTTCTACAAAGTGTTTTGGGGCTGCATTTGGGGGACAAGATCTGTATAACCCCAAATTTAACATCACCTGCTTCAAAACCCCTCCTCATTTTTCACGTGGCTGGGTCAGGCCCCGTGGATTTATCCTCACCCAGACCTCACCCCACATCCGAGGGCTGCTCAGATTCCTCTGATTTGTGCCTAAATCTGTTTTTCCAGCCTGAAGGGTGATTCCTCACCTGCAGAAACCCGTGTGCTTTTCCATGCTAACCTTACAAACCACTGAATTCAGAGCACTTGGGCTTCCCCAGTTCCATCAGGAATATCTGATGTTCAACCATCACCCTCCAAGCACAGCTGGAACTGCTGAGCTCTTGAAAGGCTGAGTGAGTGCTGCTGAGAGCTGTGATTCCTGGAATTCTGCTCTCCAGGGCTCTGCTGACCACTGGGAAGTCCCATCCCAGGCCCCAGAAGGCAGCAGAACAGAAAAGGAGCAATAAAACCAGGGGCAGCACCCCTCACCTCGAGAGCAGGGTGCTGTAAATACAGCCCCACCCTGCAGGCACCCACATTCCCTCCTGGAATATCTGCTCTCCTTCCCAGCTCACCTTCAGAGAGGGACAGCACTGCCCTGCTGGGGAGGACAGCCATGGAGTGTCCTGAGATGGAAGGGGCACACCAGGACCATCCAGCCCAGCTCCTGCATAGACACCCCAAAATCCCACCCTGGGCATCCCTGGAGTGGTGTCCAAATGTTCCTAAAGCTCTGGGATCCACAGGGATCATAATTCAAATCCTGGCCCTGTACAGGACACTCCAGATCCCACCCTGAGCATCCCTGGGAGCGCTGTCCAACTCCTCCTGGAGCTCTGGGACCCACAGGGATCATCAATTCAACTCCCGCCCCCAAATCCCACCCTGAGCATCCCTGGGAATGGTGTCCAAATGTTCCTGAAGCCTTAGACCTACAGGAATCATCAATTCAAC
>VZTB01000687.1:34370-61295 GCA_013397245.1 Thryothorus ludovicianus
TCTTCACTAGAGGCTGTTCCACCACCCTTGGGCTTTCAGGCAGGCTGACCACCCTTCCAGAAACCCTGAGGGAAAATTAAAAGCTCTGACAGGAAGCACAATTGCCCTCCTTTGCAAAAAAGTAGAAACTTTCCCTTTTCAGAAAAGAAAATTTTAAAAAATAAAGGATTCTCCTCAAAAAGAGGAACTCCAGCTTGCTTTCTTTTAAATTTTTTTTTTCCCTCTGCATGTTTAAGCCGGGAGAAGCTGCTCAGATGCCAACCCCAGAACTCAGGATGTGGCAGAGCCTCTTTGCAGCAGTGCTGGACTTATTTTGAGCTTTCTGTAATTGATTTAATTTGAATGCAGTGGCCTCTGCAGGGCAGGAAATGTATTTTGCTCAGTGTTTACACAGCACCTCACCAGACACCTTGGCCAAGTTTAAGGCTCCTAAATGTTAAATTATAATAATTAAACAGCGAGGAACATGGATCTATTTTTATCTCTGACCAGGGGGATTAATGCAGCACCTCAGGGGAGTTACAAATGGGTTTGAAGATGTTCTGAGTGGCAGGGGTCAATCTGACACCATTTCAAACCGTTTATCCTTGAAAAGCCAAATGGTAAATTGAGGTCAGATTGTAAGTTGTAGTTCCTGTGCCCATCAGACAGGTTTGTGTTTGTCTCTCAGTGGTGAAAACTACATTTACTGACTCCCCCCTCTGTGAACCTGACATCCTGACCCTGGGGGCGGTGAGGGAAGCAGATCTGCCAGCTCAGCAGGATTGATATAAAAATGTTCCCTTAACATCATCATCATCATCCTCCTTAAACCATCTCTACTCTCTGTACCCCCTCCACCTCTGGACATCCCTGCTCCAACTGTTCTTGAGTGATTTGGGAGAATCCACAGACCCCTCATCCCCTCTTACTCCTCATTTTATAGCCCAGAGCACAAACCCTTGTGAATCCTTTACAACATTTGCTTGCCTGGAATTCCTCTTCCACAGAAAATGTCCTTTCCCCACCAGCAGCACACCACACACCCTCACCAGCTCTTCACCACCACCTTCCAGCTGAAATTTGCTTTTCTCCAGTGCTCACAACCCCCCTCAGACAGTCTGACACAAAGGATTTTTGCCCAAAAAGCGGAGGATTGCGAGAATCTTGTTAAATGCACAAGTCCTGGCCCTGATTTTGCCTGCAGGGGTTTTGTGGCATCCAGCACACAAGCCCAGGTTTTTGTCAGGTGTTTGGGGACACTGCTGTGACACTTGGGAGCAGCTGAGGCTGCCATCTGCTCTCCCTGCACTCTGGTCCCTGTGTCCCTGCCCAGGGAATGGCCATTCCAGGTGCAGCTTCATCCTGGATTTGCAGGAATTTTCTTCAGAGAGCAAACCCTGGCACTTGGCACCGAAACTGGAGCACCCACAGCACCCCTAAGGGGCTCTGGAAACACTCACAAACACTGCAGGTCAAAAAGCAACCAGACAATTTCCTTTGGATGAGATAACCCAGCTGACAAGACAAAATCTTTGAAATAAAGCCAAAACCAACTTCATTCAGAAGTGCCATCAACACCAACCCTCAGGACCTCACTCCTTCACACCACAAATGCATCTTGTGCTCACCCTGAAATGTTAATTGTGAGGTACTAAAGATTTTAGAAAAGTTAAGATTACAGTTCGAGTAAATGCTATGTTAGCTAAAAAAACCCAACAGAAGCCAAATGTAGATATCTCNAGTGAGAAAGACTTCGTTTACTTCATCATTTTAATTGATTGCTCATAAAAAAGACCCCAACTCATTTCAGGAAACAAACCACACATACTTAATTGCCTCCTTGCCAATTAGCATATGAAGTGGAGAAGGGGAAATGACAAAAGTATGAATATGCATTTGTATTTTGTATACTCAACATTTTTGTCCATAAAAGCTTTGTAATCACCTGTGAAACTTTGCAATGTGCATTAAAGAAATATCCCATGCACTGCCCAACCAAATAAACATCCACTTTCTAACTCCAAACTGTTAGAGAGTCTTTGTCCATTAATAGATGGACACTGATATTAGATCAATGTTCTTATTTCTTTAATTCAACCCAAAGCCCTGAAGAAGAAATCCAACACAAATAATCTATCCTCAGACATTCTGGGATTCATTTAAAATTCCTCATTCACTTGTTAACCCAGACTAGCCCTGCTTAACTTCCACTTCCAGATAAAAATCATGACCTAGAAACAAATTTTTGCTGTGTGAAGCAGCAATGTTCAGAATTGAAGCACAGGGAAAGGAAAGATAAAAGCACTGGGGAAAGGCATTAAGTTTCTTTGGAGGCCTGGGGAGAAACATATTTAAGCTTTAATGTGGGAGCACATGTGCAGATTTAATAAAGGGCTGTTAGATCATGATCCAGCTTCCTGCATCCTCTTCCCTGAATTCCAGGGATGAAGCACCAGGCTCTCGCCAGAGCCACTCGTTTTCTCCAGCTCTTTTCGTGCTCTGGATTTCCTTGCCAGGGCAATTTGATAATTTTTATCTCTGCTCGTCCCGTGCAGCAATTCCTTTATCTCCTGGAAGGGAAGGAAATAAACTTCAATTCCTGCCCTGTCCTCCTTGCCCCACACTCGCCTGGCGACTCTTCCCGGAATTTCTGCTTCCCGGGATGTGCCCGGCAGGCTGGAAATGGAAAGGCTCGGCACGGGCTCCATCTGCCGGGACACGGGACAGCCTCGGGTTGTGACATCCGAAACGGAGCCGAGGAGATAAGCAGGCAGGTCGGGAGCCGCTGGGAGTCACGGCATCCATGAAGATGATCCTTAAAAAAATGGGTGCTGTGTCCTTATTCAGGCTCCGAGCTCTCCTAAATCCCATTTTTCATCCATGAAGTGATTTGTGCGTCCCAGAGCATCCCTGAGTGGGAGCCTCTGGAAGTCACAGCATGGATGCAGAGATTCCTCATCCCACAGAGCTGCAGATCCAGGGAGAAAATCCCACAGAGCTGCAGATCCACGGGACACACATCTGGATGAGACAGGAACTCCATTCCTGTAAATATTCAGGCTTTGGCTCTTCCTAAATCCCATTTTCCCTTGTGATTTGTGCGTCCCAGAGCATCCCTGAGTGGGAGCCTCTGGAAGTCACAGCATGGATGCAGAGATTCTTCATCCCACAGAGCTGCAGATCCAGGGAGAAAACACCTGGAAGAAACAAGAATTCCATGCCCTGTCCTTCTTCAGGCTCTGAGCTTTTCTAAATCTCTTTTCCCCCATGATTCCCCTGAGTGGGAGCTGAGAACAAATCCCTGCTGGGAAGAGCTGAAGCAAACCCCTCCCAAACTGTTTTGGGCTCTGGATTCCCCAAAACAGAGATGGAGAACTAAGAAGGAAATTCAGGAGTGTCTGGAAGTCACAGCATCCATGCAGATATTCCTTTAAAAACTGGGTGCTGTGTCCTTATTCAGGCTCCAGGACCTCCTAAATCTCATTTTTCATCCATGAATTGATTTGTGCTTCCCAGAGCATCCCTGAGTGGGAGCCTCTGGAAGTCACAGCATGGATGCAGAGATTCCTCATCCCACAGAGCTGCAGATCCAGGGAGAAAACACCTGGAAGAAACAAGAATTCCATGTCCTGCCCTTATTCTGAAGGAATAATTCTCTGAGTCTTTCTAAATCTCATTTCCCTCCTTATTTGTGCCCCCCAGACCGTCCCTGAGCAGGAGCTGAGAACAAATCCCTGCTGGGAAGAGCCACACCTGATTCCAGCCTGCTGCAGAAATGAAAATAAAACTCCCACCAAATCCTAGGAAAAAAAAAACGAAATATTAAAAATATTTTAAATGGCTCTGCAGAGAATTTTTTCAGGCCACAAAATCTTTTTGTAATAAGGAGGTCGGTAGCACAAAGACATTTCCAGATAACCAGTGATATTTTGTAGAACTACAGAGATCCAGATTGAAAAATAAAATAAAATAAATATATCCCAGCATCCAAGAAGTTCATCCCTAGAGAGATATAGATGGGTTCCTAAAAAACCAAAATTAAAGAATAAAAATGGAAAGTTGAGATGTTGCCTTTACTACTTCTGTATTGAGGTTTATCAGTGCTAAGGAGTTTTGAGGAGTTATTTATTTATATATATATATTTGTTTATTATAAAATTTGCTTGTTTGTGTTTATTTATTTATTATTGTATTTTCACGAGGATGCAAGCTACACGATGAAAAATGATTGTGTTTTCACATGGTGAAGAAACAGATATTCATTCTTGTCACAAATTGTTGGGGTTTTTTTAAAGAACAGCACAGAAAAAAATCAAATTATTTCGTGTTTCAAAGGCATCTCATCAATCCTGGGGAGTGGAAGCGTCACAGGACAGACCCAGATGTTGGGAATATCAAGGAGCTCCCTTTCCATGCCTTGCTTTTTAGCCATTTCAGCTGGATGTGGGATTGAATACATTGATTAAAATAGTTGAAAAGCCCTTTGAAATCTTCAGCGAAGCCCCGGTGCCTGGTTAATAATCTGAGTTATTAAAATTCCCAACTAACGAGCTGCATTTCTTTGATAGGGACTTGATAGGATTGCCCAGAAACCGCTTTGAAAACTGCAAATTAAAATCTACCAAACAGCTCCTGTCTGGCTACAGCGGCGAGAAGCTGGAGAGGAGAGTGAAAAAATTATTGTTAACAAGAAAATTATTGCGAAGTGAGGCTGTAAAATGGGAATTAAAGAGCTGGGAGCATCTCCTGGATTTCAGCCCCTTCCTCCCGGCCGAGCCCACGAGGTGGCACCGTTACTAAAAGAATAAAGGCTCAGGAATTAATTAGCTCATCATCCATTAAGCAGCGGCCAAAGGCAGCGCCCGAGCTGTGGCTGAAGTCGGGAGCTGCCTTTTCCCCCACCAGAACAGCTTTTCAATCCCGATTTTTCCCTCTAAAGCAGCGCTGAGAAAGAAATGAGAAGTGGGATTGTCTGTTCTGCACTTTCCAGAGCACCTCGATGCTCCTAAAAATCAAATTACGCTCAGGCACCCCCTCCGAGGGCCGGGAGAGCCTCGCTTCAGTATCCAGAATATAAATATTTGTTTTTAAGAGCAGCTGGACCCCAGCTTTAATAAACCCGTGCCTGCCGTGCCCCAGAGCTCTCCTCCTCTTGTGCATCTCCTCTCCAGCCCCAATTTTCACAACAATAACATCAACAGAAGCGCCCTCATCAGCTCCATTGCTTTTGACATCTGCCTCAATATTTAATGATTGGAATTGGCCCCTGCCTTCCATCTTCCTGTCCCTCGCTCCAAGCCTCGGATTTCTGCCTTTTTTCCATCTCCAAATGATAAATATGCTCCCATTTTTCTGTTCAAGTGCTGAGAAATGTTTTTTTTCTATTTATCAATATAACACCGTTTTTCCCCCTCTCCCAGGAGCAATGTCAATACCCACAGACCATTTCCTGTCTAATGAAAATAAAATTAACTACAAATTAACAGAAAAAGAAGGAATTTAAAAGCCTGCATTAAGTAAATCTAATTAACATATCCTAACTCCTGAAAATCCAACCATGGTGATGCCACCTTTGGATTAACCTCATTTTCAAAACCTTCAGCTGATATCAAAATTAAAATCAGGCCTTACCTTCACCTCATTTTTCTGAGCACAAGGGACAAGTGACACCTATTTGGGTGATTTAATCACCAATATCCCACTGCCAGGAAAAGAGAATTTGTCCCTAATTAACAAAACTGTTGTAATAATAAAAAAAAAAAAATAAACGTTCTTATTTTATTTCAACTCCACTGGACATCCCCAGCCAGGCTGAACAATTCCAAGGGTTTCCTGCAGAGCATGAAAGCTGCAGGAATCCCGAGTTTGTGCTGCTAAAGATCACCCTGCCCTTCTCCAGGCCCGCTGTAATCGATGTGACAGAGGAGAAGCTGAAACAAGGTGACATTTTCTACCTCACTGTGCAAAACATGAGGTAGGAGTGGGTTTGCATTCCCAAATTACCACGAGCACCTTTCCAGCCGAGGGGAAAACATCCAGAGAAATCCCCGGCGCTGCAGGCAGGGCGTGGGCACACACACGGACGCCAAAGCCCTGGGGAAGTTTTTGGGTGAGCTTTTCTTCCAGAAGAAGGACAAAAACCAGGCCCCAAACCTGCTCAGATTTTCCCCACCAATGTCAAATTCCTCTTTTTCAACCACTAAAATCTTCCCTGCCCTGACTGCAAGGCAGGCTCCTCATTTCTCCTGCCCATCCTTTTCCAGTTTGGAGTAGGTTTTCCCTGAGCTCCTGCAGACAAATGTCCCCAGACAGGCCAAAATCTGTTCCAAGAGAAGTCTATGGCTTCTCCCAAATATTACCTGTCCTTTCTCACCAGGCAAAATGAGTTAATGCCAAGACACAGAGGGATAAAGCAGCTTCGAGTTCTGTTCTCGTGCCGGACTGAGGGCAGTAAAATAAAATGGGAGAAGGCTTCTCCCTCTGGTCAAAATTAGAGGATTAGCTTGTAAAAACGGGGAGCTTTAATTAACACAAGGAGCAGAACATACCAATGTTCACAGGATCCCAGAATCCCAGGGCCCCAGAATCCCAGAATCATAGGATCAAAGGATAACAGGATCATAGGATCAGAATCACAGGATCCCGGAATCCCAGAATCCAAGGGCCCCAGAATCCCAGAATCCAAGGGCCCCGGAATCCCAGAATCCCAGAATCCCGATTGCATGATCACAGGACCACAAGATCGGAGTCCCAGGATCACAGAATCCCAAAATCCTAGAATCACAGAATCTCAGACTCCCAGAATCCCAGAATCACAGAATTACAGAATCACAGAACCAGAATCCTTGAATCCCAGGATCACAGGATCACAGAATCCCAGAATCCCAAGATCACAGAATCACAAAATCCCAGGATCCCAGTATCACAGAATCCCAGGATCACAGGATCACAGGATCACAGACTGAACTAGGTCAGAAGGGACCTCTGAGATCATCAAGCCAAAGTTCTTCTCGGGTGACACAGCCCTGAATTGATGCTGCATTAATGGGTGGTTTCCATGCAATTCTCAAATCCATGATCGGTTCATCAAGAGTTCTGGAAGACAAAGGAATTTTCTCTCTTATATCTTTCCCCAGAACAACTCAGCTCCTTCAGAAATGAGGGTTGTGTGTTTGGTTCCTGATCGTTCTTTCTCCTCCATCTGACTCTGAAACTTTGAAAATTAACATCCAGAAACCAAGATTGCAGCAGAGGCTGGGGAAAGAGCAGTGCTGACACTCGTTTGCCCAGTTAGAGGCACTAATCCTAACAGAGCACGAGCTGTGAATTATTCATCGAGCAACGTTTTCCTTTCCTTTTTGTGGTCAGACATCTAAAAAGCCACAGGATGTGGCCGATGATCTGTAACAGTCTGCAGATCTGCCCGGAACACTTTTTCCTTTTAAACAGGCTCTTAGTTATGTTCAGTAGAGTGAGGAGCTTTATTCAGACACCGAGGGACAGCTCCCAAAAAGTCCAAAAGTCGCGACAAACATGGAGAAACCCAATTTTTGAGGTGCACATCCAGGTTTAAATTCACATTGGCATCGCAGCTTCGATCAGCACAGGAGACATCCGAGTTAATCCCCTGCCTGCCTCCTCCTTTACATAACTCCAGCCCCCCTTGCTGCCCCTCAGACATCCTCTGCAGCCAGGTCCTGTCGGATCTGCTGCCCAATTATTGCCAGGATTGGCAGAATCCGGGGCTGCAGAGCTGTCAATGGAGAGCTCGGAGAGAGCAGCCACTCTCAGGGCATCAATCAACAGAGCAAGAAACAAATCACCGGAGCTGAGCAGGGCTGGCTCCGTTTCAGAACTCTCTGATTCCCAAAGATGAGGGATTTCTGCTCTTCCAACCCTCCATCCTCAACCTCAACCCTTCAGCAACAGCAAATCTTTCACTTGGAAGTGACTGAACAAAAACCAGGGCAGGGGGAGGGAGAGTGAGCTGCACAAGGGAGGTTTTATCACATTTCTGATCACCTGCACAGGTGGGAGCTGGCTCAGCAGAAGGCCCCACCGCAGACTGCATTTCCCAGCAGATGAAAGCACAGCTGCTTTTTGCAGCCTCTCTCTGCCCCAGCTCTGCGTGGAACTCAAAGAAAACTCTGACTCTCCTTCCCGTCTGAAATTCAGAGGATTTATAACTCCAGTTATTCAGAGAAGGGATCAAAATCACCTGCCAGATTATGGGAAAAGCTCACCAGAGGTGGGAAAAGACCTCAAGGATCACTAAATTCACCCAAAACACCCTCTGACCAACCACACCAGAGCACAGACTGCAACACACATCCTTCTAAGAGCCAGAACAGCCACGGAAATGTGACAGCAAAGTTAGAATTTGTTGCAAAGTATCTGAATAACTTAAGCCATAGTTTGCTCCAGCCAAATTGCCTGTAGCTCTTCTTATCAACACCTGTGAAATTCACCAAAGCTCCTGGTGCTAAATTGAAAAAAACCTGAAACCGTAGAATTCCCAGGCTGCAAAAAGCAAAATTAAAAAAGACAATAAAGCACTAAAATGTAACCGATCATATTTCCTAAAAAATGTGCACACCGTGCATGAACAGCATAAAATAATGATCACATAGACAGTAATCTTAAAATGTATAACTAAACAATAAACAGCTTCTATATAATCACATTAACTCCTTGTATAATTGTCCCTCACTCCTGCAGGAGTTAATAAATATCCTTTTATTCTGAAAGGCTAAAATCAATTTAAACTGCAGGCTGATTCAAAGACCTGCCCCATCTGTCAGCAAAGCTCCTCCAGGTATCCACAGCCCCAGCAGTGATCCAGCGTCCCCCTTTCCCAGAAAATGAACTTCCTGGTGGATTTTCCGCCCGTTTTTCCTCCCTGTGTCAGGAACGGGGTCCAGCAGCAGAGAAAGGCTCCATCTGCTCACTTTGCAGTGCCAGAGATCCCCTCCCCGGGTGGGACCACCCAGCAAGCCCCTGCTCAGGCACAGCAGGGCACAACTTCCTACAAATTATCTCCCCGGGAGCTTTTTTGCTTCATCATCTCCCAGCCATGTTATTTTGTCTTCAGCTCCAAAGAGACACACGATGTTCTGGGGAAAGGTATTTGCATTTTGAAAGCATTTCCATTAACTGGCTTTTCCTCTTTTTTTTTTTAAATTTTTTTTTTCCCTTTACTTTTTGAAGGTCACTCATAAATAATTCAGAGCTACATGCTGAAAGAGCATGCAAAGCTCAACTTTGGGCAGGGGCTGGAGCTAAAGGAGCGATTTCCATGAGCAGAGGGGATCACAGGTCAGCTGAGAGCTGCTCCACACAGCACGGAAAGCTGTTCAAGCACAGCAATAATGCAGCACAAAAAACACACCCGAGGTGCTGCAAGGGCTGCAGCTGTGCCCAGGAATCCTCGATCCTGGGACCTGTGGCAGGAATCTTATCTAAATGCAGAGTTACCAGCTCGCTGTAAAGGTTAAAGCTCAGGACTGTTTATGCTTTGTGAAATTCCTCAGGAGTGATGGGTGGGAGTTAAAAAATGGAGCCATCAATAGACCAGATCAAAATAATTAAATTTATCTTTCATTTTCCCAACTCTATTGAGTGAAAATAGTTGATTTTTTTTTTCAATCCCTTAAAGAAGTGTAGAGAAATTAGCTGTAAACTCTGCTGGTTATTAAGAAAGCAGCTTCCTCCAAAGTGTTCCAGATGACAATGTAATATTGGCTTTCACAATCATAAATCAGCATTTTGTATCGCAAGTGTTTTGATATGGTACAATTCATACTTACTTTTAACTGCTTTTGTATAATATAAGCACTGGATATTTTATCCCTTCTTTTATCCTTTATTAAACTTCTTAAAAATTCCAAAGCGTGAACTTTGTTTTTCACAAAAGCCATCAATACACGGGAGCTCTCCTGCATATGGAGCCAGAAAAATCCCAGATTGCACCTCAGCTTTATACATCTGTCAAATCAAAGGTTCAGTGTTGGAATTTATCGCTCTGAGGCAGCTCTGGTGGGAGCTGGAGAGGGAAGAGCTGTCCCTGGCTGCCAGGTGGGAATTCACACCCTCCTTCCAGAGGCTGCCTGACCCTGTTTGAACAGGGCAGGTTCCAGGGACTGGAGCCTCCCACCCACAACCCGAATTTTGCAATCCCAGCACAGTAACTCTCACCCTGCAGCTGATCTCCACCGAATGCCTCAAGCCCCAAAAGGCTCCATCTCACCCAAGCCATGGTTTTGCAGGGTTGATTAATTCCCTGAAATTCATTGCCATGACAAAAGACACGAGTGCTGCCCAGGACAGATCTGTCAAGCGTGTGTTAGAAGCAGGAAATGAATCACCTAAATCTGGGCTCCGCTTTGCTGCAGCATCTGTTCCTCATCCGAGGGCAGAGCAGTGATACCCAGCATCATCTGGCACTCGGGATGCTCCTGGATCCAGCACACGCAGGAAGGTGCAGCTGGTAACCCCGGAGGGGTGAGCCAAAGGGCCTGGCTGCTGAGCAGCTTGCTCCATGTGCACTCCAGTGACAGGAGAAGGAAAATCCTGCCCCCAGCTCCGTGCTCCTGGCAAAGGCACCGTGTTCCGAGTGACTGTACCAGCAGCGAGCCTCTCCAGCTGGCTGCAGTGTACAAACCACATTTCTCCCCCACGGTGAACAATTTCCATTCCTGACCTCTCTGTCCCCTCCCCCCCACTCCACCTTTTAAAAATATTTTGCATTTTAAGTTGGTGGCGAAAAAAAATTGTTGAGTTTGGAGCTTTTCCAGGTTGGAGCCTTCGCGTCCCTGTCAGCAGAAGCCTCTGAGTTAAGAGAAAGAAATTTGCAAAAATCTGACACCTGCCACTTTCCATTGAGCTTTGGGTGGAAAATGTCCCTGGCCTCTTCCATTTTTAATGTCAGAGCCAGCCTGGCGGAAAAGATTACCTCAGGTAAAGTCATTGGGAACAGGAGCTGCCTGCCAAACCCCTCCCTGCTCCTCTCCACGGGAGCTCCTGCACAGCTCCAGCTTTTCCAGGGATGATCCTCCACGGGGGAGCTGCACACAGCCCCCACAGGCAGGATCTCAGCTCTCAGGGGGGGTTTGGGAGCACAGGACCCCGTCCTGATCTCCTCACCAGGAATGAGGCCTCTTCAAAGGCTTTCATGAGAAAAACCAGCTGGTGTCAGGAAATAGAAGAGAACAGAACAGGATTGCTGCTCTCAGGGGGTGTTTAGAGCCCCAGATCCCATCCTGATGGGATTCTCCTGTGTCCTCTACAATTCCTTCACAAGTAAAACCAGTTCTTTCAGGACCTGATAGAGAACAGAACGGTATTTCTGCTCTCAGGGGGTGTTTCTGAAGAGATTCTCTTGTGTCCTCTACAATTCCTTCACAAGAACAGCCAGCTCATGACAGGAGCTAGAAGAGAACAGATCAGGATTTCCGCTCTGCTGGTGTTTTTGGGAGTCCCAGATCCCATCCTGATGGGATTCTCCTGTGTCCTCTACAATTCCTTCACAAGAACAGCCAGCTCATGACAGGAGCTAGAAGAGAACAGATCAGGATTTCCGCTCTGCTGGTGTTTTTGGGAGTCCCAGATCCCATCCTGATATCCTCACCAGGAATGAGGCAGTGCCCTCTTTGAAATCTTTCATGAGAAAACCCAGCTGGTGGCAGGAAATAGAAGAGAACAGAACAGGATCCCTGCTCTCCAGGTGTTTTTGTGAGCCCAGAACCCAATCCTGATGGGAATATCCTTACCTGGAACAGGTCAGAGTGTGCTCTTTGAAATTCTTCACAAGAGAAACCAGCACTTTCAGGAGCTGGAAGAGAACAGATCAGGATTTCCGCTCTGCTGGTGTTTTTGGGAGCCCCAGATCCCATCCTGATGGGATTCTCCTGTGTCCTCTACAATTCCTTCACAAGTAAAACCAGTTCTTTCAGGACCTGATAGAGAACAGAACAGGATTTCTGTTCTCAGGGCGTATTTGGGAGCCCAGGTTCCAATCCTGAAGNCCAGTGTGTCCTCTTTGAAATTCTTCACAAGAGCAACCAGCACTTTCTGGAGCTGGAAGTGAACAGATCAGGATTTCCACTCTGCTGGTGTTTTTGGGAGCCCCAGATCCCATCCTGATCTCCTCACCAGGAATGAGGCCTCTTCAAAGGCTTTTATGAGAAAAACCAGCTGGTGTCAGGAAATAGAAGAGAACAGAACAGGATCCCTGCTCTCCAGGTGTTTTTGTGAGCCCAGAACCCAATCCTGATGGGATTCTCCTGTGTCCTCTACAATTCCTTCACAGGTAAAACCAGTTCTTTCAGGCCCTGATAGAGAACAGAACAGGATCCCTGCTCTCCAGGTGTTTTTGTGAGCCCAGAACCCAATCCTGATGGGATTCTCCTCGCCAGGAACAGGCCAGAGTGTTCTCTTTGAAATCTTTCCCAATAACAATCAGCTCCTGACAGGAGCTGGAAGAGATGCCAATGCAGGAAACTCCACTTCACAGATATTTAACAGCTCTCAAATGCCCTTTTTAGTCTTCAAGGTGAGAATCTCATTAGGAAAAAGTCTGGTTTGTTCCCAAATCTATAGGATTGTGTATTTCAGCCCTCCCTAGCCTGGACTACAGTAATAATAAATGAACAACCTCCTCCTCTTCTATGAATCAGCACTTCCAGAACTTCTTTATGTTGCAAACTGGAGAAAAAAAAACATTTAAGGATCTATTGGAGCTTCCTAGAGACAGAAAATTATTGGGTATATTCCACATTTGTACAGAGGCTGCTCAGCTTTAGGTTTAAATACATTTGGATTAGAAGTGAATTGAATGAAAACTCTTGGATTCCCTCCTCAGCTCCCTGGAGAGACCAAGATCTCCAGCCCAGCAGAGGAGGCACTGACTGAAGACCTGACAGGACAGAATTCCTCCTCAGAAAGGAGCTACAGGATCATCAAGGCTGTGCCACCAACAAGAAAAGCAGAAAATTCCAAATTAAAATAATGCCACCTCGAGGGTGAGGCATTTCTGATGAGGGCTCAATCCAAAGCCTGTAGGATGCCTAAATCTTACTAGACAGCAATCAGATCACTCAGACGTGGAAATCTGGAAGGAATAAAGAATTATTGAAGGAACAGATACAGAATTGTTGAAAAATTATTCCCTTATTATCTGTAAAAGATAGAACAGTTGTGGCATGGTTAGAGCAAGATTTTACCAGGTAGCACACTAAATTATGCTCATCTCCTAATTAGTACTGGACTAATAACTTTGAAAAACCTTGATCCTTCTGAAAAAAATAGGATTTAAGTTGTGCCCCAGCTCCCATCCCTGACAGCTCATGGAAAATGCACCAGCTCGCTCTGCTTCGTTCCCTAGATGGGCTCCTTGGGTATTCCTGCATTCCCTGTGTCCCCCCAGGACCCTCCAGCCTGGCCTGAGCTGCCTGGCAGGTCTGGATGCTCTGACTCAGGCACGGAGGAGCCCATGGAGAGGGTTCAGGGCAGGCTCACACAGCTGCTCAACCTCCTCTCAGCTTAATGGACTCCTCCAGCACAACACAAATTCCCTTTTTTAATCCAGCCCTCAGCACCGTGCTCCAAGTGCCACTCGGAGCTGAATATTATAACTTGAATGTTCCAAAATAGAAGGAAATAAAAGCAAAAGAGATGTCATTCTTTCCTCACTAATGCCATGAGATACTGATGCTCTTTATTTATTGATGGAGTGCTCTCACTCCAGCCTAGCAATCTCAACATCTTCATGAATATTTCTGTGCACAGGGGAAGGAGATCCTTCTGCTTCTTGCCTTTCTGCTGGGACCATGAAAAAATTGGTTTCCTTTGAGATGCTGAGCTGTTGTCATTTGGCTACCAAGGAACAGGAGCAAACTCATCTGGGTTATCTGCTCTGACTAAACTCCTTGTAATCCACAGGAATGCAGGTTCAAGTATTTCTTGGAGAAAAATTCATTTAATAATGTTTCATTCACAGCATGGGAAGGGCTTTTCCAAGTCCTTGAACCAGGAATGGTCACAGGAGGTGGAAAGGAGAGGGACAGGGCAGGAACTCCTGAGGGTGATTTATCAGCCCTGTATTAAGAAGCAAAAAAAGGGAACAGGGTTCCTTCAAAACATGAACGGCACTGGCTGGGTCAGCCCAACACACCAATGTGAGATGAGAATTCCACAGGAGCCTGGCTCCAGTGCCTCAGAGACAGGTCTGGTGTCAGAGGAGATGTTCCTGCTGAGGCAGAGCAGGCAGGAGCCTGCAGGGCCCCAGGGGCAGCCCCTGCTCAGCTCCTGCCTCCTGAGAGCCAAGCAGCTGCTCCTGGGGCCTGGACTGAGCAATTCTCCCATTATTGCCATTCCTCATCCTCCTGCCTCTTCCAGGCTGCCCCCGGAGCCCAAACAATTCACTCAGAGCACAGAGAAGAACATGGGAGTGTTGGAATATTACAATATTAGAATATTAGGTCTGTAAGCCAAAACTTGGAGTTAGAGGCAGGGTTTGAGCTGAAACCTTGGGAAAAGCTTCCAAGCTGAGGTGCTAGAAGTAAGAATGTGGGTTTATAACTTAAAGCAGAGTGTGTTGAGTAGAGGAAAGTTTCGTTTTGGAGCCTGAAGGTCATAGACAAAGCAAAAGTGGTTACAAAGGTGAGGGAAGAGTTGAGGCACTTCCTGCTCTGTTCCTGCCTTTTTATTCCTCTGTTCCAGCTCCTCTGAGGGACAGGGCTGGGCTCCACCAAGGCAGGGCTGTCAGAAAAACTTCTCGGAGCATCTCCCACACCACAGATCCCATGGCCCCGTCCCTGGTGCTCATTCAAGATTTCCTCTGTCCTCTCCAGCATCCTTTGGGTTTAAATGGCTTTGACTGGGGGGTCAGGGGATGTTCAGCAAGCAGCAGGGAACTTCCCAAAAGTATCCTTCAGCCACCCTGGGCTGGTCACAGCCCCAGAAGAGTCCTTCAGCCACTCTGGGCTTGTCACAGCCCCAAAAGTGTCCTTCAGCGACCTTGGGCCTGTCACAGCCCCAAAAGTGTCCTTCAGCGACCTTGGGCCTGTCACAGCCCCAAAAGTGTCCTTCAGCGACCTTGGGCCTGTCACAGCCCCAAAAGTGTCCTTCAGCGACCTTGGGCCTGTCACAGCCCCAAAAGTGTCCTTCAGCGACCTTGGGCCTGTCACAGCCCCAAAAGTGTCCTTCAGCGACCTTGGGCCTGTCACAGCCCCAAAAGTGTCCTTCAGCGACCTTGGGCCTGTCACAGCCCCAAAAGTGTCCTTCAGCGACCTTGGGCCTGTCACAGCCCCAAAAGTGTCCTTCAGCGACCTTGGGCCTGTCACAGCCCCAAAAGTGTCCTTCAGCGACCTTGGGCCTGTCACAGCCCCAAAAGTGTCCTTCAGCGACCTTGGGCCTGTCACAGCCCCAAAAGTGTCCTTCAGCGACCTTGGGCCTGTCACAGCCCCAAAAGTGTCCTTCAGCGACCTTGGGCCTGTCACAGCCCCAAAAGTGTCCTTCAGCGACCTTGGGCCTGTCACAGCCCCAAAAGTGTCCTTCAGCGACCTTGGGCCTGTCACAGCCCCAAAAGTGTCCTTCAGCCACTCTAAACCTGTCACAGCCCCAGGGAACTTCTCAAAAGTGTCCTTCAGCCACCTTGGGCCTGTCACAGCCCCTCTGGCCACGCTGGAGTCCTGACAGGAGCAGAAGGAGCAGGTCTGGGAGCCCTCACTCCTTCCAGCTCACATTAAATTAGTAATAGCTGTTAAATGATGATCTTAGGTGGCATGATTTAAACATAACCTCGCAGGACGTTTGCCTGGAGCGAGCTGCAGCTCAGGAGCTGGGGGTGATGCAGCTCAGCCGTGCATGAGTGTGCAGCAGCAGCTCTGCAGGAGCCCCTGCAGGTTTTGGACCATATGGACACCCAGACCCGTCAAAGAGCAGGCTGAAAAGCAGGATTTTTTAATGGATACAGTGATTTTTTAACAGCCTGGAGGATTCCCATTTGTAGCTACCTTCTTTAAACAATAAAAAATTGAATTTTGCTGAGTCAGGCACTCAAAAACCTCAAGGATTTCAGGAAATCTTAAAAGAAATACCTCAGGTCACCTGCACAGAGGTGTCCTCCTTTATTTATTAGTGCAACAGGGCCCCAAAGCATGGTTTGCAGTGATTAAATAGAGCAGTTGCATTGGTGGTAAGAAGCACAATTAAACACAGAGAACAGGGGAGTGGGAAATTCCCAGAGGGAAATGCCCTGCTGGATCCTCCCCTGCCCTTCCCTAAGGCTGAATAAATGAGAAATGCAAGGGAACAAACTGAATAAAGGAGACATACAAGGGAAAGGAGTGAATGGATGAGAAATAGAAAAGAAGCCACTGAATGAATGAGAAATTAAAGAGAAACAACTGAATAAATGAGAGATACAAGAGAGACAATTGAATGAATGAGAAATAAAAGAGAAATAACTGAATAAATAAGAAATAAAAGAGAAACAACTGAATGAATGAGAAATAAAAGAGAAATAACTGAATGAATGAGAAATAAAAGAGAAATAACTGAATAAATAAGAAATAAAAGAGAAATAACTGAATGAATGAGAAATAAAAGATAATTAACTGAATAAATGAGAAATTAAAGAGATACAAGTGAATTAATGAGGAATGCAAGAGAAATAGCTGAATAAATGAGACATAAAAGAGAAAGAACTGAATGAATGACAAATACAAGAGGAACAACTGATTAAATGAGAAATAAAAGATAATTAACTGAATAAATGAGAAATAACAGAGAACCAGAGTGGGGCTCAGGACATTGATAGGAAAATTCATAGAGCTCACCTTTCATTTCTTTTTTTTCAAATATACTTCTTTTCAAGGTCACCATTTCTAAATAACGTGTTCTAATGTTAAGAGTAAAAGAATTTTCCAGCCAAAACATTTCACATTTTGTTAACCAAAGCAAAGGATTTACTTTTCCATAGGCAGCTGGCAAAAGCGTGTCCCACAAAGTGCATCCTGTGATGGAAGTGGTCAGGAATGTAAACTTCAGGCTGCTGTTTACCAGAGCAGAGTTTAGAAGAGAGAAGTTGGACAGAAATTACCTGAGAGTGATTCAAAAACAAATTGTGGCTTGCAATTTTAGAGAATTATTATAATTTTGTTCACAAAAAGCTTTGAGTTTATGTTTATCGGAGTTCACCTTGTATCTGCAATATTTTCATTTAAAAAGGTTTAAGCATTTGCTGTTAGGGTTTAAAAAAAATCTTCGTTTTTTTTCATGGATCAGATTTTATTGAGGTATTTGAAGAAATAAATGTCTATTGATTTGAGAGGAATGAGGGATTTGTCTTTCCAAACAAGCTGTGAGGATGCTGGGAGATAAAACTGAGAGATGAAAGGAAACAATGGGAAGGATCCCACTGATTGATGAATGGAAAAAATTGTTTGCCTTATAAACAAACTATAGGTTTGCTGAAAAATGATATAGGATATTGAAAGATGAAAGAAATAATGGGGGAGAAACCATCAATTCCATCAGAATGAAAAGTTAAAAGGGAGGGTTGTACATTGGAGGGGAATCTCAGGTATCAGGTGTTCTGGGCAGTCTGAGCCTCTCAAGTGCCTCAGTCAGTGGGGAAAGAGAGAGGGAAATGTGGCTGGGAAATTGGGATAAAAAGGAGGCAGCATCCTCCAAAAATGGGAGAGACCCCAGGGGATGCCCCATGGGCTCTGCCTTTATTGGAATAAAGTCACAGCACTCCTCTGTCTCCTTTTTGGGCACAAACCTCTGCTGTTCGTGGATTCATTTTCCTGACAAAGTGAAGACAATTCTTCAGGATGAGCCTCAACTGGGCTGTGCTTGGAGGCAGGGAGATATCCCAATATAAAATCAGCGGTGAGGAGTTTTGAAAGAGGTCCCACGTGGATTGTTGCTACAGAAGAAAAAAAGGGAAAGAAAAGCTGAGTGTGACAGGGCAGGGCCTGCAGGAGGGCTTGGGGCTGTGGGGTCACAGCCACTCCCTGCTCAGAGAAAGGAGGAAATGCTGGGAAAAGGGAATTCAGCAGCACAGCCCAAGAGCAGCATCTTTGTATTCCCTCATCTCTGTGGCAGAAAGCTGCACCGACCCAAGGAGCTGCTCTTTGATTATTTAATTATTCATTAAATTAGCCATCTGAGTTAAGCTGTTCATGCTCAGAAGTCACAAGAAAAACTCCTCAGCCACCCAAACCTCCTTGAGCTGAGCTTTGGGCCCAGTGGCACCTCCTTCAGTCCTTCTTCAGCAGCTTTCTTTCTGTTTTCCTGTATTTTACTCTCCAGAAAGTTCCGTTTATGCACTCAAATCCACATAGAAACCACACTTAATAAAAATAATTCCAGAGTGTTAAAAAACCCAAGATTTTACCTTGCAATAAAAGAAACAATTTGTCTTTTTCAGAGCCATTGCTTCCACTTAAATACCTCTCTCTGGCCAGTTTATTCTGCTTTTCCTTCAACACTTTCTATTATTATTACATATAAATTCATTAATAAATTAATAAAGTTATTAAGACCTTCAAACTTACAAGCCATTAATTTTTTTTTGTCACTTGTCCCCTGACTTTCCCTGTTTAATTCCCTGAACCCCACACCTGCATTCCTCTCTACTCTCACATTTTTTTCCTTGCAGCTGGGGCCCAAAACTTGCAGGAAAAGAGAAATTTTTGTTTGCTCATGATGCCTTGGTGCATTTTTTAGACCAGTGGGTGATGTTTTCTTCTCAGGAGTGTTCTGGAAGCTTGGCTTGTAAACAAAGGTCTTGTATTGTAAAAATATTTAAAGACTTTATGGTGATAAAAATTAAACCTTGTAGGTTTTGGCCTGGTTTGGTTTCTAGTAAAGATTCAGTGCAAGTAGTTTGTGCTCAGTTCTTTGTTTTTGAAGCATCAGGGTGAAGTTAGGAGATTAAAAATGCTCTTTTTTTGTGTGAGGAACAATTTACTTTGACTCTACCAAGTTACAGCCTCACAGAGGAAAACAAGACTATAAAAAAATAATAGAGATGTTTTCCCCTTAAACAAACAAAAATAAACCTTGGAGCTCTGTGGACTGAGGCTCTGAGCTGGAGTTTTAAAGATCTTTTTAGTAATTTTTTTTGCCCTCAAATACATTCACTGACACTGTGAGTGCTGAGCCTCATTGAAGGGATATTTTCCTACTGATACTAAATGACTAATTGTGCTTTTATAATCAATTATTGAAGCCTGGCTGAGGGAGGAGAGCTCCTTCAACAACCACTGCTTTACACAGCAGTGCCTGGCTCCCAAAAAATACAAACCAGCCTTTCCTCCAGTAGCTGATTGTGAAAAGAAATCTGTGTGAAGGGTTTTATTTCTCCCCTAACATTTATTTTCTGTCTGTTTTGAGGTTTGTTTGTGTCATTTGCATTTTTTTCCTTGTGTTCTTGGTGCTTTTTTATTCAGCTTCAACCCCAAAAACAGAACAGAAAGGGGATTTTTTGCTCAGGAGATTCAAAGGGGTGAATGGATTTTGTTCTTTTAGTGACTTTATCAAGAAGCTCAGATCATTTAAACTGATAAAAGCTGATTAAAGGAATCTTGGAGAAGAGGCAATAATGAATCAGCACCAAGGGGGGGCTCAGCAGCAATAGGGGGAGGTTTTGGGGGGAAAATGCAGCTTTTGGATGTTTTGGGTGATTAAAACACCACTGAGAACAGAACGAGCAGCTGGGGGACAACTCAGGCTGGAGGAGGTGTTTCCTTGGAGGAGGAAGAACAAAATGAAAGAAATAAATTAATTGACAAAAAATAAACAGTTGGGATTAGAGAAAGAGACCCCACATGTGTTAGCTGGGGTTTAAACACACTTTAAACAGTGCTGGGCAGGCTCCTGGGGTGTGAGACTTTTTAAGATTTAATATTTAAGATGTAAGATTTAAAGATTTAAGATTTAAAGTTTTAAGATTTAAGATTTAAGATTTAAGATTTAAGATTTAAGATTTAAGATTTAAAGATTTAAGATTTAAAGTTTTAAGTGAAAGGGAGTGTGTTTTCTGAAAGATTTCATCATCCAAGTGTCGAGGGGTTAAAAGTGAGACAGCTCCACAAAACCTGGTCTGTGGGCCAAGAGGATTTCTGCAGATTTCTGCAGCCAGGTGTTTTAATCTGAGTTTAAAAATTGGGGTCTGTCACCAGCAGTACAGGAACTCTGGAATACTGAAAAATAATTCAGTTTATCACAGTTTTTAACTAGATTTTTTTGCTTTAATGCTTATCTCCAGCTCCAGTTTCTCTTCCCCAGCTCTCCCTGGTGAGAATTCCTGACCCATCTCCCGTGGAGCACCAGGAGAGAGGTGTCACAAACCTCCTGGAAGGAATTCCCCCCTCCTGGAGTAACAAAGTGCTGCAGAGAGGAGCTTTTCCCCCAGAACAGGAGCAGCAGTCAGAGGATGTGTGCCTGTCCCTGTTTCTGCCCTCACTGCAGCTGCTGCAGGGACCAAAATCCAGAGGGAGAATCCCCAGCGCACCCCAGAGGAGGAGGTGATGTGGGAACTGTGGGATGGGATGAGGAAAAGGAGATTTTGCATCCCTTTCCACCCTTCATCCTCCTCCCCCTGTGGGGCTGAGAGGGTCGAATAAAACTTTATTTTAGAATGGGAGTTTAAAAAGGTTAAACCTCATTTAAAAACAGAGTTGTATTTTTTTGTTATATTTATCTGGGGAGGCTGGGCAGGCAGAGCAGGGTGCCAGCACTCCTCTGCCTCTCCCTGGGGAGGAATTGATCCTGTTAAATCCATCAGGATGCTGGGAATTCACAGCAGAGCCCAGGACATCTTCTGCCACCCTTGTAATGCACAGAGACAAGCAGAGCAGGGGAGGCATTAAATGGATTTTTCTCCACTGATTCATGTCCTGCTCTGAGATTCCAGGGGGGTTTCAGGTCCATTCATCAGGGAAAGCAGCAGAGGTTTGGTCAAGCTTGGGAGGAAAGTTCTGGAGGAATTTTGGGGTTTGGTTGTGCGGGATGGACAGAGCTGCTCTGTGGGAAGTGATTCACCTGATCAGGGTTAGATTTGGATATTTGGTTTATATTAGCTAAAAATGCTGTTCAGAACTTTGTGATACAGAGAGAAAATTGGTCCTGGAGAGGAGGAGCCAAGGGCTGCTCTTGTCTCCATCTGAGCCTGGGAGGGGCAAATCAAACTTTGGTGAAATTGGGTGCAGATGGATGATTTTTATCCCTTTTGTTCTCTCTGGGTCTGTTCTGAATCTAGGGTTTGATTTTGGCAGCACTCTTTGTTGTCTTCCCAAAAATACCTACAGAGCTCTGCCATGAACACCAAAGGTACCAAATTCCTTCAGAGCTTCCAGGGAGCTGAGGGCTTCATAAATATTTCTGTATTTCATAAAAAATAGAATATCCTGAATGGAAGGTGACCAAAAGAATCACCCAGTCCAGCTCCTGGCTCTGCACAAGGTTTATTTTCATCCCTGGAGAGGCAGAGCAGCATTTTATTCCTCAAATTTTTTGGGGAAAATATAGGAAAATTGTGTGGGGGTGGAGTTACACTGGGAAAGGAAATAAAGCTTGGAAAACTGTGATGTCCCAAGCCACAGGCTGGCAGCCTTGCCCACGGTTTGCTGCTTTCCCCCAGGCTTTACAAACCCTTTCATAACTGTTCTAAGGGGAAGAATTTTTGCTGTGTATTCCAAGGCAGTGAGGTGGGTAAATCTGCTTTATTTCCCTTCCGCTGCGTGTGCTGGGTGTTTCCTTACAGGGGAATTTTAGGAACTTGCTCCCCTGCACGAGGGTGAAGCTGGAGATGGGCTGTGAAGGTCTCTCCGTGTGCCTTCAAATGCCCTTTGGGAGGCTGCTCAAACTCACACCCCGTAGCCACCAATTTCTGCTTGGTTGAGCTTTCCCCTCACCACTGAAGCACAGCTAGGATGTGAAATTAAATCCATTTTTAGGGGGTTTCTTTCTCTCTCCTAAAAACGCAAGGAGAGAACCACGCAGCAGGCAGAGCATTCCAGCAAGCTGAAATCTCCAATTTCCAGTGCAGAAAAGAGCCCAAATGCATCCAGGGGAGTGTGTTTATCCTCCTGAGGAGCTTTTTCCAAGAGTCTCCCTCCAACCTCTGAGTGACGAATCTGATTTTTTTCCATGCTGGATTTTTTTTTTTTTTTTTTGCTGCCTCCAAACTTAACTGTTTTACCACTGGAGAAACCCTCTTGTTTCTCTTTTAAATATCTGTATTCCTGCTGGAGATCAGCTCTACCTCACCCACATGACTGGTCTTCACTATTAATCCCAGCTGATGGCAGGGAGGGGCTCTAGTGGGAGGCAGCCATGTGGTGAACATTGAGCTCAGTGTTTTCCCCCCTCCTTCTCTGCTCTCCAGACAGGCAAAACTGTTCTGTGCTGCCGTGGATGTGAAGTCCTCGCCGTGCTGCCTCTGCCTCTTCTCTCCTAGAAACTCCCAGGGCCCTGAATTTGCAGCTCCACAGATCCCAAAGAAAAACAAAAAACAAAAAACAAAATAAACCCCTGGCTGGATCTGGATGGAAGATGGAGCAGGGGATGAATAGCAGGAGGGAAGAAAGAGTGAAGTTGGTTATTTTGCTGGCACATGGATGCAATTACACTCGGCGCATTCCAGAGGCGTTCCTTTGAATCCTGTGCAGGTCTGCCTGCCGTCCCTGGGAGAGAGGAAGAAAAAGGGAGGAAAAGTCCCTCTTGCTGGGAGACGGAATGTCTGCATTTTCAATCCTCTTCTTAGGTACGTTGGCTTTTTGGTGTTTGCTCGGGTTTTATTTAATGAAACTTCCACCAGCCTGCTCCGTGTGCCTGAAATTCTTTTTCGGTGAGTTGGAGAAAAGGGGTTTGTAACGAGGAAACTTTTATGGAAAACTGTAATTTCGGTGGGGTTTGAGTTCTGAGCCTTTTCTGGTCGCTTTATGAGCAGGTTGACAGCCAGAGAGACCTGATTATCCAGATTAATTTTTAAAAAGTGGTGGCCAAACAGACTCATCTGGCAAAGTGTGTTTCTTGTTTGAGGAGAGCAGAGCTTTTCAGGGATGAACGAGTGAGGGGCTGGGACCTCTTGGGCAAAACAAGGTGAATAAAATGTCTTTGTTTCAGGCAGAGTGTCAAATTTGTGTAACTGTGTTGAATTGTTGGGCGCTCGGTGTTCAGATCTTGAAAATAAAAAGGGGTTATTGTTTCCAAGGGATGGCTGAGATTAGAAACAGATGTGTTGGAGTGCAGGAGGGAGGAGTAGGGGGAGAAAAGGATGAGAGAAGGGGGGAAGGCGAGAAAAGGCAGCTGAAAGGAGGGAAAGGAGAGAGAGAGAATGATTTGGTGAGGAGGAGAGGAGCAGAGAATAGAGAAAGAGGAAGGAAAAGCAGAGTGAAGGAAAGCTGGAGGGCTGTGGGGACAAGAGTTGGCAGCCCTGAGGTGTCTGAGAGGGCTCCTGTGAGCTGTGCCTCCCTCCTGCAGCCAGCCCAGCCCTCTGCCCTGGCTGGCAAAGCCTGGCACCCCCAGGGCCTCCCGAGTGCCAGGAACCTGGGCACAGGGGTGACAGCGTGGGCCGGTCCCTGCTGCCCCGGGAGGAGCTGAGCTCAGGGCTGGGGCACAGGCAGAGCAGCACCTTTGAACAGCTCCGAGGGATTGGGGCGGGGAATAGCCCGGGTTGAGCCTGGCAGGTGTGGAATGGGGACAGAGAGGGAGGTTTGGTGATGGAACACAGCGTTTGTGCCGCTGCTGGTGCACGGGGAGGTGCCTTTTGCTCTGGGATCGCCGTGAGCAGAGGTTTCCTCTGCAGGGATGGAGGGGGTTTGCATGTGCTGCAGGGTCTGGGCAGCGCAGGCAGCACTCGGTGCCCTTTGTGCCTCTCTGGGGTGGGCAGTGCTTGGAGAGGACTCCAGGGGATGAGAGAGCAGGGGTAGGAAAGGCTCAGCTCCTGCCGGGGCTGCTCTGCCCCTCAGGACACGGCTCTGTGGAAACTGGGGACACAGAGGGGCTGGTTGCTCACCTTGCTGATGGGACAATGGGAACTGCAGTCTCTGATCCTGTTCAGATGCTGAATATTCCAACACGTTGAAGTTTTGGAGAAGGAACAAACTGTTGCCTCAGAAAAGGCGCCTTTGTGTGTAATATAACGACAGCTTCCCTTTGCTGCTTTTATCCATAAATCACAGTGGCTTTGTCAGTTTGTCCTCAGCATCCCCACGATGACAGGAATGCCCAACAAAAGACACTTTGCCCTCACCTGGAGCCAGGTTTCTCAGCCTCTGCTGTCCAAGCACTGGTGAGGGGAGAATTGTCTTTAAAACTCTGAGCAAAACCTGGAATGTTTTGTTTCCTGGCCCTGCAGTGGTCACTGAACTGCCCCTGAGCTTTATCTGCCTTGCCAGCAGAGGACTTGGTCTTTCTGCTCCTTGTCCATCCTTATTCACCAGAATTGGAAGCAAGTGCAGGGGAAAATCAGGAAATGTGGTTCCCTGTCCCTAGATCCTCCTGAACACAAGGAGGCTGGGGCTGATTTGCTGGCTGAAGTCTGGATTTTCTGCAGTAAAAATCTACAGAACTGCCAGTGATGTCTTTCTAATTTATTTATTTTTTTGCTTATAAAGTGAAGACTAATGTGGAAAAAAAATGTTTTAAAGAAGCCTTGAGAGGAAGGTTTGGGATTTCATCATTAAACATCCCAACAGCGTGGCTGATATACACAATTCTTGTCTTTTCCACTGTTTACCTCTCTGGGGCACACGAGCAGCTGTGTGAGGAGACAGGAAACAGGAGCCAATCTGTTTGAAAGAGACTTTATTAAAACAAGTCAAGATGAAAGACTTGGCTGAGTGTGGAAAAGAGCATGGCCAGGCTCACTTGGCCAGGGGAGGCTGAGGCAGGGAAGGTGGCCCTGTAAGGGTGACACGATTGTGACCAGCTGAGGAGTGAGAATCAGGTGTCACAACTCCCTTTGTAACATGCTGCACCCTTGAAAAGCAGAATTTTGAAGTGATTCTTCACTTCTGAGTGGAAAAAGTCCACAACAGAATCTTGCATCTTTCACCCAATAAAGAAGTAGCCGATGCTTTCATTGAAATGTGTTCCTGAATTGCTTTAAATTTTATGGTTTAGGAAATCTCTGCCTTTCCCCCACTCCAAATCAATCATGAATGTTTTTAACGACCCTTCCATTCAAGCAAAAAGCTGTTTTTTCTCGTGATGGAACCATTCTCAGGGATGATTATTGGTGTGCCTGACTTTGTCACTGGTTTCATGCGCTTTTCCCTTCGCTGCTGGCTGCTGTGAGCGCTCTGCCCTGCAGGAACTGCTGAATTTGGGGCCAGCCCCAGACACTCACCCTCCTTCCTGGGCAGTACCAGGAGTCAGTGCAGCACAATAACCACCTTGGTAGTGCTTATCCCACCAAGATGTGCTCTGTGGGAGCTGGGCTGTCCATCTGGGGTGGTGCTCAGAGCAAAAGTCCCTCCTGGGCAGCTCAGCCTTGCCCTCCGAGCTCGGGGGTCGGGGAGTCTCTTTCAGTTCCATCCCAGGGCGCTGAGCTCCAGCCTCCTCCTGTCTCCCTGCACCGGGAGAAAGGTTATGGAGCAGCTCCTTGCAGGGCCTGCTGGAGTGAGGGATTGCCTCTGACAGCCGGCATTTGCCCAGGTATCCACGGGCTGGTGGCTGGGAAATCCGAGCTGATGCGGGCTGAGCAGCGCCGGGACTGCCCGGGGCTGTGCTCTGCTGGAAACTCTGCATGCTCCTGCTCTGGGAGCACGGCAGAGCTGCGGGGTGCCCTGCCCTGGGCATCCTGCTCCTTAAAACCCTGCTAGTGTGTGCCACAGCAAGGCAAAACCCACCCTGCCCTGAGCATCCTGCAATCCAAACCTTCNGTTTGTGCCACAGCAAAGAAAAACCCACCCTGCCCTGGGCATCCTGCTCCTTAAAACCCTGCTAGTGTGTGCCACAGCAAGGCAAAACCCACCCTGCCCTGGGCATCCTGCAATTCAAACCCTGCTAGTCTGTGCCACAGCAAGGCAAAACCCCCCCTGCCCTTGGTCTCCTGCTCTTTAAAACCCTGCTAGTCTGTGCCACAGCAAGGCAAAACCCCCCCTGCCCTTGGTCTCCTGCTCTTTAAAACCCTGCTAGTCTGTGCCACAGCAAGGCAAAACCCCCCCTGCCCTTGGTCTCCTGCTCTTTAAAACCCTGCTAGTCTGTGCCACAGCAAGGCAAAACCCACCCTGCCCTTGGTATCCTGCTCCTTAAAACCCTGATAAACTGTGCCACAGCAAAGCCAAAAACCCACCCTGCCCTGGGCATCCTGCTCCCCAAACCCTGCTAGTGTGTGCCACAGCAAAGCAAAACCCACCCTGCCCTTGGCATCCTGCTCCTCAAACCCTCCTAGCCTGTGCCACAGCAAGNGTGCCACAGCAAGGCAAGACCCACCCTGCTACCCAAAATCTCCCAGTCTGTGCCACAGCAAAGCCAAACTCAGCCTGTCCTGGGCATCCTGCTCTTCAAACCCTTCTAGCTTCTACCACGGCAAAGCAAAATCCACCCTGGCCTTGGCATCCTGCACCTCAAAACCTTCCAGCCTATGGCACAGTAAAGCCAAACCCACCCTGCCCTGGGCATCCTGCAATCCAAACCCTGCTAGCCTATGTGCCACAGCAGAGCCAAAAACCCACCCTTCCCTTGGCATCCTGCTCCCCAAAATCTCCCAGTCTGTGCCACAGCAAGGCAAAACCCACCCTGCTCCCCAAAATCTCCCAGCCTGTGCCACAGCAAAGCCAAACCCACCCTGCCCTTAGCATCCTGCTCCCCAAACCCTTCTAGCTTCTACCACAGCAAAGAAAAACCCATCCTGCCCTTGGCATCTTCCAATCCAAACCCTGCTAGCCGTGCCACAGCAAAGCCAAAAACTCACCCTGCCCT
>VZTB01000689.1:8483-25611 GCA_013397245.1 Thryothorus ludovicianus
CTGAGCCTGCCCTAAGCTGAGCCTGCCCCAAGCTGAGCCTGCCCTAAACTGAGCCTGCCCTAAACTGAGCCTGCCCTAAGCTGAGCCTGCCCTAAGCTGAGCCTGCCCCAAGCTGAGCCTGCCCTAAACTGAGCCTGCCCTAAGCTGAGCCTGCCCTAAACTGAGTTTATCCTAAACTGAGCCTGCCCTGAGCTGAGCCTGCCCTGAGCTGAGCCTGCCCTGAGCTGAGCCTGCCCCTCTCCAAAGCCTCTCCAGGCTCCCCTGCTCCTCTCCAGGTGTCCCCAGTGTCCCCAGCGCTGTCCCCTCGCTCTGCCCGGAGCCTTTCCCAGCTCAGCCCGGCTTTGGTCAGCCCAAATCTGCCCTGGCTTTGATCCTTGCCCCTAAGCCCGGCTCAGACTCGGCTCCCTCACCCTTTTGTGCAGCCCCAGCTCAGCTCCTGTCCCCAGGGCTCCGCTGTCCCCCCGGCTTTGTCCCTTCCTCCCGTGTTTATTTAACAGCAGGACTTTGGGGTGACTCAGAGCCTCAGCTCCAGATGTTGAAACCCAAACAGATTCCACCCATTCCGGTGGATTTGAAGAAAAAAGAATTTTTTTTTCCTCTGGTAGCTGAGATTTTAGTGGAAGTGAAGGTTTTTATGATGGACAAAGCCCCTGTAGAAAGATGTGGATTGGAGAAAAAAAATCGATTTCTTGTTCAAGTTTCAGCCTTAATTCCTGATGTTTGGAAGCTGAGAAATCCTGGAGCTCTGTTGGGGGTGAAAAAGGATATAAATGGGTTTTATTTAAGGGGCAGTGGGATAGGTCAGGCCTAGGGAAAGAAAGAGGAAGTTTGAGTGGATCATGGAGCTCTTAAAGCAGGAGCAGAAAGAAAATGGAAATGAAAAGATCCAAGGACAGAGCAGAGAGGAATCCAAACTCCGGGGAGATTCAGCACCAGGGCAGTGTCTGCAGCCTGGGATTTCTAGGAATAGGATCCTCTCCCTGGACTGATTCCTGAGCATGCTCAGGGCCCTTCAAAAGGAATGGGAAGGGCTGGGTTTGGACAAGGAGAAGGTCCCAAAAAACCCGTCCTGGGCATCACCTGCCAGCACCAAGGGGAACATTTCGAAAGCTGGGTGGGATTTTGCCGTCGCGCTCGGAGCCGTGGGGGTTTTTTGGTTCAGAGGGTGGAAACAAAAGCAGTCGAGGCTCATGTGAGAACTTTTGGGAGCCAGGAATCCTTTTGTGAGGGCTCAAAAACAAACCCTTTTCCCCGGGCTGGCCCCAGTGCCTGGTTTCGTAACAGAGCCCGGAGCCTCTGCCAGGGCTTTTGTGTCCCCGCTGCAGAGGAGCAGCTCTGGGGCCCTGGATGTGGCTCCTGGCAAGGAAGGGATTGGGATGGAGGGAAATACAGCCCGGTGTGGAAGAGTTTCGCACATTTTTTCCCTCGTTTTTTTAGTGATTTGTGTTGTAGGACGCTGGAAGTCCCAGCTGAGATCGTGGAATTCCCAGAATGGTTTGGGTGGAATGGGACCTTAAATCCCATCCCCAGGGACACCTCCCGCTATTCCAGGGTGCTCCAACCTCTCCTTGGGCACTTCCAGGGATCCAGGGGCAGCCACAGCTTCTCTGGGAATTCCAGGCCCTCCCCACCCTCCCAGGGAAGGATTTCTTCCCAATATCCCACCTAACCCTGCCCCTTTTATTTCAAACCATTCCCCAATCCTGTCCCTCCCTCCCTTGTCCCAAATCTCCATCACATCTTTGCCTCCCGTGGTTTAACCTGGAATGGTTTGGGTGGGAAGGAATCTTCAATCTCATCCCCAGAGACACCTCCCACCATCCCAGGGTGCTCCAGCCTGGCCTTGGACACTTCCAGGGATCCAGGGGCAGCCTCAGCTTCTCTGGGAATTCCATCCCAGCCCTCCCCACCCTCACAGCCAGGAATTCTTTCCCAATATCCCATCTATCCCCGCCCTTTTTCTATTTCCAACCATTCCCACTCTGTCCCTCCCTCCCTCATCCCAAATCCCAAATCCCTCTCCATCACATCTTTGCCTCCCTAGGACCAGTCATGGTTTAGGGTTAAGGTTTGGGTGCAGCTTTCTCTCAATCCCAGAGTTTTCCTTGTTGTGGGATATTGGAGTTAAATCCAATATTCCNCACTCAGCAGGGTCAGGATGTGGGAAGGAGGAATGATTGACAAACCTGGCAGGGAATCACCTGGGAGGGCCCTGGGGTGTCTGGGACACACCACAACAGTGGGATTGCTCTCCACGTGTCCATGGGGCAGAGAGGGAAGGGATTTTAGGGATCTGTTTTATCCATTAGGTGCTGTCTGCTCCCAGTTTTTCTCTGGAATCTGTTTTCACCATCAAGCCCAGCTGCTGTTGCACAGTAAACCATTTCTGCCTGGGTTTGCATTATTGAACAGTGTAACAAAACCTCTGCACCCAAAGGAAACCATTCCAATCCCAAAAAATTATCGGGAAAAAAGCTCCTGGCAGCCCTTGCTCCTGGAGAACCCTCAGTGTGCTTATTCTAATCCTTTGTTCTTGAATTTTCCAATATAAACCTGGCAGTGACTTGAATTCCTCTCTGAGGTTTTGCTCTTTGTTCAGAGACAGAGCAAACCCTTGAGTTACTGCATCAAAAATTCCCTGTCTGAAACAGCCCTGGGAGGGGAAAAGGGAAGGGATTTGGGTTGGTTTTGCTCTCAGACAAAATTCCAAAATTCCCTGCTCTAAAACAGCCCTGCGAGGGAGAAAGGGGTTGAACTGGTGTTGATTTTGCTTTCAGACAAAATTCCATAATTCCCTGCTGTAAACCAGCCCCAGGAGGGAGAAGGTGATAGGACTGGAGTTGGTTTTGCTTTCAGACACAATTCCAAAATTCTCTGCTCTAAAGCAACTCTGAGAGGGGAAAGCAGACAGGACTGGGATTGGTTTTGCTCTCAGACAAAATTCCAAAATTCTCTGCTCTAAAGCAGCCCTGGTAGGGACAAGGGGATGGAATTGGGGTTGGTCTTGCTCCCAGACAAAATTCCAAAATTCCCTGCTCTAAAGCAACTCTGAGAGGGGAAAGCAGATGGGACTGGGGTTGGTTTTCTCCCAGACAAAATTCCAGAATTCTCTGTNAAATTCCCTGCTCTAAACCAGCCCCAGGAGGGAGAAGGTGATGGGACTGGAGTTGGTTTTGCTCCCAGACAAAATTCCAAAATTCCCTGCTCTAAACCAGCCCTGGGAGGGAGAAGGGGATGGAATTGGGGTTGGTCTTGCTCCCAGACAAAATTCCAAAATTCCCTGCTCTAAAGCAACTCTGAGAGGGGAAAGCAGACAGGACTGGGATTGGTTTTGCTCTCAGACAAAATTCCAAAATTCTCTGCTCTAAAGCAGCCCTGGTAGGGACAAGGGGATGGAATTGGGGTTGGTCTTGCTCCCAGACAAAATTCCAAAATTCCCTGCTCTAAAGCAACTCTGAGAGGGGAAAGCAGATGGGACTGGGGTTGGTTTTCTCCCAGACAAAATTCCAGAATTCTCTGTTCTAAAGCAGCCCTGGGAGGGAGAAGCAGACAGGACTGGGGTTGATTTTGCTCCCAGACAAAATTCCAAAATTCCCTGCTCCAAAACAGCTCTGGGAGGGGAAAAGGGACAGAGCTGGGGTTGGTTTTGCTTTCAGACAAAATTCCAACATTCCCTGCTCTAAGCCAGCTCTGGAAGGGAAAAGGGGAAGGGACTGGGGTTGGTTTTGCTCTCAGACAGATCCTGAAAATGTCACTGTGGTCTGTTGGAGCTATCAGGAGATGAATTCCCTCCAGGAATGAAATCTTGCGTCATTTTCTGCTGATTTGCTCTTTTTTTTATTTCCCTCTTTGGCAAACACAGGCCCAAAAAAAACAACAACTGATGACAAAAGAGTTGGATGCACTAAACAGAATCCCAGGTTGGAGCAGGTTTTCTTTTTGTGCCTGAGTCAGCATCTCCTGGGCAGGAGGATGAGATGGGAGAGCTTTGTCCAGAGCTTGAGGTGGCACTTTGGACTCGGGAATGTTTTCTGACATCCAAGAGCAAGAAATTCCATTTTCAGCTGATTTTTCACTGCTGTAAAAAAAAAACAAAAAACAAGGAAAGGATCCAGCCCAGTCAGCCCCCGGGATGAAATGTCCAAATGCTCAGCCTGGAAGTGGGAAATACAGGAATTTTGAGTCCTGGAGTGGGAAATTCTGGGATCTCGAGAGTTGGAGTGAAAAATAGAGGGATATCAAATGCTGGAGTGGAAAATACAGGGATCTTGAGGCTGGAGTGGAAAATAGAGGGATTTCAAGTCCTGGAGTGGAAAATACTGGAATTTCAAGTCCTGGATTGGAAAATACAGGGATATCAAATGCTGGAGTGAGAAATTCTGGGATCTCAAGTGATGGAGTGGGAGATTCCACAATCTCGAGTCCTGGATGGAAAATATAGGAATTTTGAGTCCTGGAGTGGGAAATACAGGAATTTCAATCCTGGATGGAAAATACAGGGATTTTGAGTCCTGAAGTGGGAAATACAGGGATCTCAAGTTCTGGAGTCCTGGATATCCCATTCCTGCTGTGCTCAGAGCTCTTCTGGAAACAGCTGGAACAGCTTCTTGTGATTTGTTAAGCTGCAGAAATAATTGCAAAAACAACAGGCAAATCCCAAAGTACCTCCAAGCATTCCCAAGCTTCCTATTTTTCAAGAGGTTTTTATTTATTTAATTTAATTTTTTTTGCATCATTGTGACTTTTCTCTTTCTCTCCCTGATGCTCTGATACCATAAATCCCAGCAAGCATTCCCAGATCCATCCAGAGCTTTGGGACATTAAAATCCACCCTCTGGCTTGGAAAATCCATGAGGTGGAGATGCCTGGAAGCTGCAGGGAAGGATTGTCCCAGTGCTCTCCCCTCAGCCTCTGGCAGGGACAGGCTGGATGTGTTGGGATTTGGGGAACAGAGCTCCTGCCTGGCTGGAGGAGCGGGAAGAAAAGGGAAATCCTAAATCTGTTGGATCAGGAGAGGAAAATCCAAATTTTCTCCATGAGGACGTGGCTGATTTAGAGCTGGGGTTTCTGTTGTGTTCCCTGCTGCAGGGGGGACCCTCAGGAGGAGGTGGGAGTTGAATCCTCAGGATCCTGGATAAGATTCCCTGGGGTTTTTTTGCCTTTGGAGAAGCAGTTTGCTCTCTCTCTGAACCTGATTCCTGCACAGAAGGAGTTTGGGAATTGTTTCTCCTTCCTGGGAATCCTTAAGGCTGGAAAAGACCCCCGGGATCGAGCCCATCCTCTGTTTGCCTTGGGGGATTTTCCAAGTTTTCCACCTGGATGACTTTCCCTGGGATGGCCCAGCAGTGAGAACAGGGATGTTCCGTGATGAGGAAGAGGTGAAATGTGGGAATGCTGATCCTGGGAAGCCCCAGGCAGATGTTCAACATCTGGAACAGCCCAGGACTCGAGCGGGCTGAGCTGGGGAGCAGCTTCCTCACAAAGCACAGCACCTGGAGCAGCATCCCTGGCTGTGAACTCATTCCAAGGGCTGCCTGTGGCCTCCAGCCGGTTTAAATCCAAGGAAAAGGGACGGGGCTGTCTGGTGAAAACCTCGTGTGGGCTTTAGCACGTTGCTGATGCCGATCTGGAAGGAAAATGTCCCATTTCTGTGACTTCAATGTGCAGCAGGGCTGGTCCTCACCCAGCTGTGGGTCCCAAACCGGCTCAGGGCTTCCTGCAGGGCGGATAAATCCCACAATCACAGATTGTGGATTGCATCTCCCACCTTCCCAGCTGCCAGTGCCAATTTCCTCCTGTTTTCCATCTTTTCCCAGGTGCTTTTCCAGCATAGTTTGAAGTATTGGCTCCCTGGCATTTGGGTTAATCCCCTTTAAAAGGCTTTTATTAAAAACACTTGGAGATCTTCAGCACCCAGAACTGTTTCCAAGTGAATTTAAGGCTTTGATTCCTTTTTTTTTCCTGGTGAAGAAAATGAGGCAGGGTAGGGGAAGCAGGGGAACAAAGTTCCCTCTGACAGCCCTGGGTAAACACAATTTCTCCATCAAGGCAAAAGCTGGAAACATTTCCTAAATTGCACCAGGGGAAAGAGAGCTGCAGGGTTTGGAAAGCAGCCTGGGGAGGCCTGGAATGCCCCGAGGCTCCGATACCTTCCTGACAGCACGTAGGCAAAAAAACTGCAAGATTTTAGGAGAAACTGCCAAGCTCAGGAGAAACTTCGTGCTGCAAATGGATTTCTCAGGCTCCACCGGAGAGGTTTCAAATCCTCTCTTACATCAGACCCCTGGAACACCTGAAATTGCCTCAGATGTAACAAATTTGGGTATCACAGGGGTTATTTTTAATCCTTGAGGGCTACAAGAGCTTTCAAAACTGGAGCCCAGCCTATGAATCCTATGTGAGCAGCACTGTTGGATAAATCTTATTTTCCAGGGGTTGAGGGATGCTCCAGCTCAGATTTTGGAGAATTGAATCCTGCAGCAGAAGGGGAGAGGGGGAATCAGTGATTTGGAAAACTGGGTGGTTAATGTAGACAAATAATAGACAGAAAGGAGTAGGGGAGGGAGGAATATGGAAAAGGAGGGGGAAGCTTTATGTGAATTATCCAGGGTGGTGTGGGCAGGGGAGCAGAGCTGAGGAGGAGATGCCAACCCCATTCCTTGCCCCATTCCTTGCCCCATTCCTTGCCCCTTTCCTCGCTCCATTCCTTTCACCACTCCCTGACCCATTTCCTGCCCCAGCAGCTTTTCTGTGCCCTTCCCTGGGCTCTGTTTGCTGTGTTATGAAAGCACCTGGAGAATGGATGTGCTGTGGAATTTGCAGGACCTGGCAGGTCCTGCTCTGATCCCGCTGCGAGCCCTCACCAGAGCCCCGTGGCCCTTTAAAGCTCCGGGCAAATTTTTTCTTTTCCGAGCGGCTGAATCTGTGGATTCCTCAGTTCTGATGTAACCCCGAGCAGGACCACGTGGGTTTGCACATATTTGACAAGGAAAGAGCTTCTGGAAGGGAATTTCGCCATTTTTCAGAAGCTCTTTTGTAACCGCTTGCCACAGAGGATCTTTTACAGCCAGAATTTACCTCTGGGGCTCTTCAGGGCTGGTTTGTGCCCTCAGGGATCTTTTCCAGCCAGGATTTTCCCCTGGGGCTCTGCAGGATCCTTTTGTGACCTCAGAGATTTTTTTNTAGGGCTGGTTTGTGCCCTCAGAGATCTTTTCCAGCCAGGATTTGCCCCTGGGGCTCTGCAGGATCCTTTTGTGCCCTCAGGGATCTTTTCCAGCCAGGATTTGCCCCTGGGGCTCTGCAGGATCCTTTTGTGCCCTCAGGGATCTTTTCCAGCCAGGATTTGCCCCTGGGGCTCTGCAGGATCCTTTTGTGCCCTCAGGGATCTTTTCCAGCCAGGATTTGCCCCTGGGGCTCTGCAGGATCCTTTTGTGCCCTCAGGGATCTTTTCCAGCCAGGATTTTTCCCCTGAGGCTCTGCAGGATTGGTTTATGCTTTGAGGGATATTTTCCAGCCAGGATTTGCCTCCAGGGCAATGCAGGATTGGTTTATACCCTCAGGGATCTTCTTCAGACAGGATTTGCCCCTGGAATCCTGCAGGGCTGATTTATGCCCTCAGGGATCTTTTCCAGCCAGGATTTGCCCCTGGGGCTCTGCAGGATCCTTTTGTGCCCTCAGGGATCTTTTCCCGCCAGGATTTGCCCCTGGAATCTGGCAGGATTGATTTGTACTCTCAGGAATCTTTTCTAGCCAGGATTTGCCCCTGGGGCTCTGCAGGATCCTTTTGTGCCCTCAGGGATCTTTTCCCGCCAGGATTTGCCCCTGGAATCTGGCAGGATTGATTTGTACTCTCAGGAATCTTTTCTAGCCAGGATTTGCCCCTGGGGCTCTGCAGGATCCTTTTGTGCCCTCAGGGATCTTTTCCCGCCAGGATTTGCCCCTGGAATCTGGTAGGATTGATTTGTGCCCTCAGGGATCTTTTCCCGCCAGGATTTGCCCCTGGAATCCTGCAGGGCTGGTTTGTGCCCTCAGGGACCTTTTCCAGCCAGGATTTATCCTTGGAATCCTGCAGGGCTGGTTTGTGCCCTCAGGGATCTTTTCCAGCCAGGATTTGCCCCTGGAATCTGGCAGGATTGATTTGTACTCTCAGGAATCTTTTCTAGCCAGGATTTGCCCCTGGGGCCCTGCAGGATTGGTTTGTGCCCTCAGAGATTTTTTTCCAGCCAGGATTTATCCTTGGAATCCTGCAGGGCTGGTTTGTGCCCTCAGGGATCTTTTCCAGACGGGATTTGCCCCTGGGGCTCTGTAGGATTCTTTTGTGCCCTCAGAGATTTTTTTCCAGCCAGGATTTGCCCCTGGAATCCTGCAGGGCTGGTCTGTGCCCTCGCTGTAGCTCCCACATGTGAAACCCATTCGGTTTCAGTGACTCATTGCTGTCTCAGGTTGTGGAGGAGGAGCCACAAAATCGCTGCTGTCAGCACTTTGGAATCCCAAATTCCACATGAAATCATGGCTTTGGATGAAAACCCCGCAGTCCTTCCCTGCCAGGGCTCCCAGCTCCCTGCACCCGGAATGGTTCTGTGATTAAAGCCGGCCCTAACAAAGCTGAGCTTGGTTCATTTCCACAGGAACAGGGAGTAAATTGAGGTGAAAACAGCGCTTGGAATCGGAGTGACAAAGCAGATTTGTTACAGGGCTACTTATAAAATAAATCAGAGCTTTGTTTTTTTGTTTTTTTTTTAATGAGAAAAGGAATCCTCTTCCAGAGGATGGGTTTGCACAAGGTGGAAAGGTTTGTTTCATAAAATCCCAGAAGAGTTTGGGTTGGAAGAGAGTTTAAAAATCATCTCATTCCATCCCTGCCATGGGCAGGGACACCTCCCACCATCCCAGATTGCTCCAACCCAGCCTTGGACGCTTCCAGGGATGGGGCAGCCACAGCTCCTCTGGGAATTCCATCCCAGCCCCTCACAGGGAAGAATTTTTCCCAATATCCCATCTAACCCTGCCCTCTGGAAGTTTGAATCCCTCTTGTGCTGCCACTCCTCTGCCTCCCTGCCCAGTCCCTTCCTCAGCACCTCATCCTTTCTGCCCTACCTGATCACAGTTGGGCTGTGATCCCACTTGGAATTCCCAAAACCCATTTTCCTACAATCCAGCACCATTCCCATTTATTTTTCACCTGCAGAACTTGACCACAATTGGGCTGTGATCCTACTTGGAATTCCCAAAACCCATTTCTCTCCAATCCAGCATCATTCCCGTTTATTTTCCACCCGCAGAACTCAATCACAATTGGGCTGTGATCCTACTTGGAATTCCCAAAACCCATTTCTCTCCAATCCAGCATCATTCCCGTTTATTTTCCACCCACAGAACTTGATCACAGTTGGGCTGTGATCCCCACCTGGAATTCCCAAAGCCAATATCCCTCCAATCCAGCATCATTCCCGNTCTCCAATCCAATGTCATTCCCATTTATTTTCCACTTGCAGAACTTGATCACAATTGGGCTGTGACCCCACCTGGAATTCCCAAAACCCATTTCTCTCCAACCCAGCATCATTCCAGTTTATTTTCCACCCACAGAACTTGACTATATTTGGGCTGTGATCCCACCTGGAATTCCCAAAATCCATTTCCCTACAAAACAACATCATTCCCGTTTATTTTCCACCCGCATAACTCAACCACAATTGGGCTGTGATCCCACCTGGGAGCCCCCAGCCCACTTCCCTCCAATCCAGCATCATTCCTGTTTATTTTCCACCCACAGAACTCGATCACAATTGTGCTGTGATCCCACCTGGGAGCTCCCAGCCCGTTTCCTCCAATCCAGCATCCTTCCCGTTTATTTTCCACCCACAGAACTCGATCACAATTGTGCTGTGATCCCACCTGGGAGCTCCCAGCCCGTTTCCTCCAATCCAGCATCCTTCCCGTTTATTTTCCACCCACAAAACTTGACCCAAATTGGGCTGTGATCCCACCTGGAATTCCCAAAGCCCATTTCTCTCCAATCCAGCGTCATTCCCGTTTATTTTCCACCCGCAGAACTCAACCACAATTGGGCTGTGATCCCACCTGGAATTCCCAAAGCCCATTTCTCTCCAATCCAGCGTCATTCCCGTTTATTTTCCACCCGCAGAACTCAACCACAATTGGGCTGTGATCCCACCTGGGAGCTCCCAGCCCGTTTCCCTCCAATCCAGCAGCATTCCCATTTATTTTTCACCAGCAGAACTCAATCACAATTGGGCTGTGGCCCCACCTGGAATTCCCAAAACCCATTTCCCTCCAATCCAGCGTCATTCCCGTTTATTTTCCACCCGCAGAACTCAACCACAATTGGGCTGTGATCCCACCTGGGAGCTCCCAGCCCATTTCCCTCCAATCCAGCGTCATTCCCGTTTACTTTCCACCCACAGAACATGAACATCCAGGTGGAGGACATCCGGATCCGCGCCATCCTGGCCACCTACCGCAAACGGGTCCCTGTCACCGAGGGCTACGTGGAGGTGAAGGATGAGGGCACCTGGAAGCAGATCTGTGACAAGCACTGGACCATGAAGAATTCCCGGGTGGTCTGCGGGATGTTTGGATTCCCGAGCGAGAGGAAATACAACACCAACGTCTACAAGTAAGGGCAGGGCTTGGCGGGAGCCGCAAACATTCCTTGGAACACTCGGGCCTTGTTCCAAATCCAGGCTGGCAGGTGGCACCGGGGACCCCGGGGTAGGAAAAGCTCTGACTGCCTCGTTCCTCCAGATGGGATTTTCCATCTGTGAAAATGTTTGGAATGTCCAGCATTTCCTGGTGCAGGCAGGGGAGGCCTTTGATCCTCATCCATGGGATGCAGACCTTGATGAGAATCAGTGTTTGGCTGGGCCTGGAATGGGAGATGGGACACTTGGCCCAAAAAATATTTTTTATTTTGTAATTCCAGCTCAAGGTTGAACATTTCCTCCAGCAGGGATGGGCTCTGTGTGGTGGGCAGGGCAGGGATGGGACCAAACTGCTCTCACTGTCCCAGTCCATCCATCAGCTGTGAGAAAATCATGGAATGGGTTGGGTTGGGTTGGGTTAGATAGGATTGGGTTGTGTTGGGTTGAGTTGGGTTGAGTTGGGTTGGTTTGAGTTGAGTTGGGTTGAGCTGGATTGGGTTGGATTGAGTTGAGTTGGGTTGGGCTGGGTTGGGTTGGGTTAGAAGGGATTTACAGCCCATCCAGTGCCACCCCTGACGTAGGCTGGGGCATCTTCCACAAGACCAGGTTGCTCCAAGCTGGCCTTGGACACTTCCAGGGATCCAGGGGCAGCCACAGCTGCTCTGGGAATTCCACCCCAGCCCCTCCCCAACTCTCAAGCAGGAATTCCTTGTCCATGTCCCCCCTATCCCTGCCCTCGGTCACGTTGAAGCCATTCCTTGTGTCTTTTTGTAATTCCATAATGTCAACAGTCTCCAACTGCTCACCCCATCCCTGAGCAGAAATCCAGAGGTGGGATCAGTTCTGGATGTGCTGGAAGCTCCAAAAAAAGCCACCTTGGAATAAAACAAACCTTTCCTGTGCTTCCTTGTGCCCAGGCTCCTCCTTCCCACCCCAAGTGCAATTCCTGCCTGTGCATAACAGAAAATGTGGGAAAAGGATCCTCTTGTGACCTCAGTGCTGCCTTTCCTCCCTAGACTTGTAGATTCCTTTTAAATGAAGGAACAAACCAGTGATTTACAGGGAGAACATTGCATTTTCCAGAGCTGCAAGCAGAAAGGTTTAGGCTGTGTTTCCTGTTCCTTGGGAGCCAGGAGCTCTGGGCTTTTTGTTGTCATTGCCTCTGTTTTCTTTTTGTCACCAGCCCTCATCCCAGACCGGGCTCTTCCCACACTGTTCCCTAGGAAAAACCCCCTAAAGCAGATGCAAAAGAGTTTAAATGAAATTCTGTCTCGTTCCTCTGCTGCTCCCTGACCTGGGGAGTGGGGAGGCAGCAGCTGCTCCAGGCAGGAGCCGTGGTTTTCCTGCCTGCTCCTTCTGGCCTGTGGAATTGCTATTTCTGAGCACTCCCCCTGGATCAGCCTGGACATGTTTCATTTCTTTCATTAGCAAGATCCTGATCCGCTGGAGAGGTCCTTGGCTTGGAATAGCCCCAAGCCACACAGGAGCAAAGGGAAAATCAGGAATAAAGAACCCACTGGAATTCTGTCTGCAGGACTCCCAGGGAGATGAGCAGGGAATTCATTGCCCTGGACACCAGTTTGAGGAGGGTTTGCTTCCACCAGTGCAGCACAATTCCCTCAAAGCCATCCCTGAGATTCCCACCCCCTGCAGGAGCAGGGAATAAATCACCTCCAGACAGACAAAGTAGATTTTTCCTGCTTCCAGTTGTGGCCTTTCCAAGAAAAGCATTAACCAGAGCATCTGGAGCCATCTGCCTTCAATCAAAGGGTGTTCAGGAGTTGTCCTGTCTCTTGGACACATGGAAATGGAAAGACTGACAGGAGGTTATTCAGCAGCAACTCAGCACTGCTGAAAATCCCATTGAATTGAGCTGGAATTAGGAATGTGAAGTGCTCCCAAATCCCAGCCCAGGAGATCTTTGCTGCTGAAGAGCCTCAGTGCCCCAAGACCTCCCTCCCTTTCCTTGTTTTCGGCCTTGCTGGGCTCCAGCACCCACAAATATTTTGGAAAACACGCCGAACATTATCCCAGGTTGGAAAAAAAAGAAAAATGGGGACGGATGGCATTTTATTGGATGGGAGAGGCTTGTAAAGCTCTGGCAGCTGCAGAGTTTTGTTTGTCAGCAGAGTTTAAAAGCTGAGTTCTTCCCCCTGCGTTATGGGCGGATGCATCACGTGCAGCTGGTGTTACTGGGAAAGCTCCCAGTTCTGGGCTGGGAATGATCTGGGATTTGTGGTCAAAGCCCAGCAGCACCTTCTCACCTGGGCCAGGGGATGCTCGTCCCACATGGTTTGTTTTTGGAGAAGGAAAAGCTCATCCCGGAGCTAAAGCCCCTTTCCCTTTCTCCTCATTCCTCCCTTTAATTTGAGAATCCCCTCTCCCTGGAGCAGATCCTTCCCTGCTCCCGCTCTGCAGCTGGGAGAAAATCTGGGATCAGGTTCCTGCTGCCCCTTCCCACATCCCCCCATCCCAGTGCCCCCAGCCCTGCCCCTGCACGACGCTGGGAGCTGAAATGATTTGCAGATGGACCTTGCTCGAAAGAAAACAACTGAGCTCATCGTTGTCCCACTGCCAGGGGTTTATTCCAGACTGTAACTCGGCCTCTGGAGCTGACAGCACAATTTATGTTCGGAAATGAAACAAATCTAAAGTTGAGTCCCTGGTCTTGTTCATTCCTCTCCGTGGGTTTTATGTAGGAACTGCTGTAACTCCTCCTCCCAGTTCCTGCTCTGGCTGGGAAAGCAGAGTTTAATGCATTTTGCTGATGCAGAGAGGAGAAATTTGGGATCAGAGACATGGACCTGATGCCTTTTTGAAGTGCTTGTGGCTTGACAAAGAGATGGTTCCAGGATCAAACAGCTCCTCCCAGTTTAACCAGTCTGCTCACCCCGTTATAAACCCGGTCAGAGGACCTGGGCAGCTCATCACTAAAATATTTGTAGTAGGAACCCTCCTGGTCTGTTTTTCCCTGGAAAATCTGGGATCTGAAGGACTTTGGTGGGCTTGGTTTCCCTCCCTCCTCCCTGAGGCTGAAGGCAGCACCCCTATAACCTTAGAAATTTCCCAAGGGTTGAAACCTCTGCTCACAACCCCGAAAAGGAGCCCCCCAAACTCTGCTCAGTGAGATTCGGGGGAATTTTCCCAGAGTTTGTGGGCAATTATTTGTTCTCTGCTCCCCAAGTCATGGAATCGTGGAATGTCTGTGTGCTCCTTAACCAACACCTCAGCCCTTGGGCTCCGCTTGTGCTTTGTTCAAAGCTTTTCCAGGATGAAAATCCCTCTCTCCTCACCAGCAGAAATGGTTTGAATTCCAGCCTGACCTGGAATTGGCCGAACTCTCCCAGCAGGGATTCATTCCCACCTCTGACCTGAGCAGCATCACCCTGGGCTCCCACTGATCTCAGTTGGACCCTTTTGTGTTAAAAAATGAAATATCAGCAAAGCCCCGAGTTTCTGGCCGTAGAGATCAGCTGAATTCTGCTTTTTTCACATCGATTCAGTCTGGGGACATGAGGTGGGGCTTTATTTCTCCCCAGCCTCCCAAGGGCTGTTAATACCATCCAGATGTTGATGCCTCATGAAATTTCCAGGATGAGGTCATTGTTTGCTATTCTAAGGCATCCCCATCCCCACTTCCCTAAGTCAGGCTGGTTCTTCTCTGCTCTGGGGTTCATGGAGCTCTCTGGATCTGTCTGTGAAGGGTGAAAATTCTCCTTCAGGTCCTCCCTTCTGTCCTGAGCACAGCTGGGAAGTGGCTGCTTGGTTTGCATCCTCCCCGGGTTTATTTTTTAAATTTTAACTCTATTCCTCTTTTCCCATCCCTTTTTTTTTTCTCAGTTCAGGCAGAGCCTGACAGCTCTGCTGTGCTAGAGGTGGATTCTGAACATCCACTTTTCCCCACAGGACAGGCAGGGTCCTGCTGCTGCCCTGGGATGGATCTCAGCCCTGCTTCATCCTTTTCCAGCCTCATGGGATGTGATTGCAGCTCTCTCTCCAGCCTGATTGGATCCTTCCCCAGCCACAGCCCGGGGTGTTCCAGGAAGGATTAATGAGAGGCTGGGAGCCAGGAAAGCCTGGAGAAACACTGAGCTGGGCAGCAGAGCTGAGCGAGCACAGGGGAGAAGAGCGTCCCCTCAAACATCCATGATCCTGCAAAATCGAAATCCTAAAGGGAAAACATGGACCTGCCCAGTGGAGTTCCCAAAAATCCCCTCAGAAAAGCTCCTTGCCCCTCTCCAGCTGCCCCCAGGCTCTCTGTGCTGCAGCAAACCAGAACTGCTGCTTTTTCTCCCCAAATTTCACTCACCTCCTGTTGGGTTCTCTGCTGTTTTGAAGAAATTCCCAGAGGTAGCAAAATCCTTTTTCCCCGGCGAGAGATGGAAGAAAAGAGCAGAAACTCTTCAGGTCTCATTCTCAAGGTTGTTTATTTTATCTTATCTCAAACATTCTCTCTCTGCCCCACCGAGCTCCTTCCAGCAACAGTCGAAGCCTTCTCCCCCCTCAGAGGGGGTGTTTATCTTTTATACTAAAAGTTCCCTACAGATTATTTACTAATTGTCTCCAATACCCATTCTCTACATTAGACAGTTTCTACTCCAAACCAATCACTCATGTCCCCGTCACCGAGAAGATGGAGAGGAGAAGAAGAAGAAGAAGGAGCCACGAGGTTCCTCCATCTTGGCAATACCCACCCCCTGTACCAAAACCCAAAATCTACTTTTACACCCTGGGACAAACTTATTATTGCTTTATTGAAACTCCTGTGCCCTGTAATTCTTCTTTGAAGGTTGGCAATGGTTCCCATGGGCTAAAATCCAACCCCCAGGTGTTTTGGGCTCTGTGCCAGGGTCTCTGAGCCCCCTGCCCGGGTCCCTGAGCCCCCAGGGCAGCTGGAGGTGAATTTTGTGTTCCCACACCCTCCCTGTGCCGTTTATCACAGCTGGATCCCAGATCTGCGTGGCAGAGATTCCTGGGATGAGGAGCAGCACCGGGATCACCCAGAGCCACGTGGAGATCCCAGCAGGGTTTGGGCTCCCCTGAGCCTTCCCTGGGTTTTTCAGCTCCTTTTTAAAGCTCACCTGACCCATATTTCCATTCCTCTCCACTCCAGCAGCCTCCCAGTTCGGATGGAGCTGGATTCCTTCCCTTCCCAGTTTATCACACGTGCCCTTTCCTCCTCAGGAGGGCCTGGAGCAGCTCCAGGAAGTTTGGGAGCGAGAAGCAGGAGCTGCTGCCAAGCTGCTCTGCTGTGAACAAGCCAGCAGGGGAATTGCTCCTGCTCTCGGAAATTGCTCTCAGGTTGTTAACACAGACTTGGAGAGGCTTTGGATTTTTCCCAATCCCAGCTGATAGCTGCTGCTCAGCAAAAGGGGAAGGGTTTTTTTGGGGGTTCTCCAGCCCAGTTTACCTGTACAAATCCTCTTTGTGGATCAGCTGATCCCTGTCCCAGTCTGGGATGGGATCTGCACTCCTGGGAATGTGTCACTTGCTGGAGCTGCACCTTTGATTCCTGCTCAGATTTTTTAGTTCTTGCAGGATTTATTTCCTTTTAAGTGGTTGGACTTGATGGTCTTGGAGGTCCCAAAAGGGGAAGGGTTTTTTGGGGTTCTCCAGCCCAGTTTACCTGTACAAATCCTCCTTGTGGGTTCAGCATTAGCTGATCCCTGTCCCAGTCTGGGATGGGATCTGCACTCCTGGGAATGTGTCACTTGCTGGAGCTGCACCTTTGATTCCTGCTCAGATTTTTTAGTTCTTGCAGGATTTATTTCCTTTTAAGTGGTTGGACTTGATGGTCTTGGAGGTCCCAAAAGGGGAAGGGTTTTTTGGGGTTCTCCAGCCCAGTTTACCTGTACAAATCCTCCTTGTGGGTTCAGCATTAGCTGATCCCTGTCCCAGTCTGGGATGGGATCTGCACTCCTGGGAATGTGTCACTTGCTGGAGCTGCACCTTTGATTCCTGCTCAGATTTTTTAGTTCTTGCAGGATTTATTTCCTNTTTTTAAGTGGAACAGAGTCATGGTGTGGATGAACAGATCAGCCTCCAAATAATCCTGTCCAATCCTCACTTCATCCCAGGGCACTTTTCCTCCCAAAATTTAGTCAAATCCAATTTTTTTACAGATCCCTAACCTTCCCCCTTCTCCTTGATTCCCTTCAGGATGTTTGCCAGCAGAAGGAAGCAGCACTACTGGGCTTACTCCATGGACTGCAGCGGGAACGAGGCTCACATTTCCAGCTGCAAACTGGGAAACCACATGGCGGGCACTGGGAGGAACGGGAGCTGTGCTGGTGGGATGCCCGCCGTGGTGAGCTGCGTTCCCGGCCGCGCCTTCGCCCCCAGCAGCCACAGCGGGTTCCGGAAAGCCTTCAGGCAGGAGGTGAGAAGGGCCTCGAGCCCCAAAATGGGTTGGAAAAGCCTCAAAAATAATCTGATTCTGTCGGATTTTGTGGTTTTTTTGCTGT
>VZTB01000691.1:16472-122278 GCA_013397245.1 Thryothorus ludovicianus
TGTAATTATATATATGTACAATAATGATATATATTATTGTACATACTTAATAAGCTGTCTTATATATATGCAAACTATTTGTGGTAGTTAATATAAACCTAATATGCCTTTAAAAGGTACTGTGATACATTGATACTTAGTAACACTATGTTTTCTAAACCCTGATCATATATCTTTGAAAATAGAATAAGCTGTTTTAGAAAAAACACAGTAACTCTTAACATTAGCTCTGCTCTTACAGCAGTGCCAGCCTTCCAGAATTCTGTTCATCTTTCCTGCCTCAGCACCAGCACAAACACATACAAATTGAGGCTTGATGTTTATTTTATTCCTGCACAGTGGTGGAAAAAACATTAAAGTCACTCATGCTCTGAAAAGTATAACAGGATGCAAGAGGAGATGGAGATCATGCAGCTAAAGTTAGAGCATGAATAAGTAGATCCTCTTTGAACAACTGCGAAAGAAGTTATTAATTTGACTTCAGATTAATGTTTTGGAGAGAGCTAACTGTGTCAGGAACAGGATCCAGTACAAGACTTGATCTTTTATACATCATTACAAAGAACTTCAGAGGCGTTAGGGACCCCTCTAGGTGAGAGCACCTAGTGAGCATATGGAAGTTCTACCTATAGTTATATTTCAGGTCATATACACAGTTTCATTGTTGTGTATTCAGTAATTGGCAGGAATTTTCAATATATGAGTTTAATTACTGAAGAACCTCAGAAAAAGGCAAACAATCAATTTCATAAATAGTTTATATTTTTTTGGTTGTTTTTTCTTTTTTTTTTTTTTTATTTTCTCCATTTTGTAATGCAAAGCCTACTCACCTGTAGATTCAACTGACCACGATTCTGCAGATAAATGAGAGGTGTATAATCTTTATCGCTTTAAAAGGATAATTCAGACTAACAGAGTTGATGTTTCCATATGAAGGCCACCAAAATTGAAGTTAATGTTGTACCATTACATAATAATATTTGGATAAATGATGTGGAACATCATTACTTTTTACAAATTTATAGTAAATAATGTTAAGAAAAAATCAGTCTTGCAAAGCTTGAAGAGAATATGTTGTACTTGTATGTGGGCAAATTTAAAATCATATTTGAAAACTAAGAATGAAAATGACATTCACCAGGTAGGCCAGCTGGTATTTTGGAAAGCAGAAAGTATGAATAGGCCTTTGGAAAAAAGACATATATGTCTGACTCAAGATGAGTTGCTGATGCAGCATTATGCTGTGGTAATAAGGAATGCTATGAAAGCACAGAGATGTACAGAGGAGGAAATACTCGATGAAAATGAGGACTAGGTTTTTCACAAAGGTCAGAAATGACAAATATATGGGACACATTTTATGGCTCTTGAAAGTGTTTTGGCTGCATGTGTTTGGCTGCACAGAGCTCCTCTCCTGCCCTTATGGCTACTCCAAGAAATAGTGTCTCAAAAAATTCTCTTTTTGACCACCTGTGCCAAAACAGCAGAATCTACCATGCCTGGCACACATGCATCCTTGTACCACAAGTATCTGTAAAAACAGCTGATTTAAGTGATGCATAAAATACATATTGGATACCAGCTTTAAATTCAAAGAGGGAACACAGAACACAACCTTCTGCATATGCAGCACAACATAGCATCCCAGCTACATGGTTTTTTTTGCCTGTACGTCATATAACTCAATTATGGCTGTTTCCTGCCCCTCATTGCAGAAATGAGACCTGTGTTCTCCTGCTCACTGTGATTTATGCATGCTATGCTAAAAGCACACCATGTTTCCCCACCAAACTTTATAGCTCTTAAATCTTCTTTGATTTTAGACTTAGCTTTGGAAATAATTAGCCACATGAAAAATATGTCAAGCTGTATATAACTATTTTCCATTTTATGGGCATAAACACTCTTGACTTGTTTGCAGATGTTTGCTCCATACTTAATGTATTTACTGTTGTTTGTTCATTCTCAGTGAACAACCACCTTCAATTTAACTCCCGGCAGTGAGATCAACATAAAGTAGATACATATAGAGACTACTGTACTCTCCTCTCCCCCCCCCACCCATAAGCTCCCTACTAATATTCTGATATTAAAGATAATGTCTTTTTGGTGTCCCCTATTTTAAAAAGCTACTGACAAACAGAAATCTTCAGTAAAAAAAGCGTTACTTGAACAACTTGATGTTTGAAAAAGTAGTTTGCAGAGTTTCTGGTATATCCAGGGAAAGGGTAAGAGGTGACTTGATTACAGCCTACAATTACTTACAATGAGAAGATTACTGATTGCAAATAGCCCTTTAATTTAACAAATGAAGCATAACGAGATCCAATATTTGAAGATGGAAGATAGATGATTGATATTAGACTAGGTGCATATTTTTAACAGTGACTCTAATCAACTATTTGGACTATTTACCTAGGGAAGCACTTGTCATTACTGAGAACTTTAAATGAAAATTGTATGTTCCTGAAAGATATGTAATAGCTCAAGCAGAAATTATAGACTTTATGCAGGAAACACTTGAAGGAATTCTGTCTTTACAGCATTATGCTGTAGTTCTGACCAGTTGATTATTATGGTCTCTTCCAGTCTTAAAAGTTGAGTTAAATTTAGTTCCATTAAAATCAATGTGAATTTTGCCACTGACTGAAATCAGGATTTTCCCGAGTTTACGCTAGACCATTTTACAGCCTCACTAACACAATAAAAATACCTTCAAGTATGCAGAAATCTAATCATATTTAATTGTCTTCAACACTCCTAGGGTGATGGAAAAAAGCTTTAAATGTAATACCAATTAGACATTCCTAACAACTATAAATTAATACTTTTAGAAACTGGGGTTGAAAGATTGTGTCTAAACTAGTCTCTCACCATGAAGTTTGAAGCACATACTTAAACTTGCTAACTGTAAAGTGTTGCTGATAATAAGTTAAGGCTGGTATAGCTATAAATCAATAGAAAGAAGCAACTGCCCTCTCTTTCTTGTGCTTAAAACCCTGTTGTTTTCCTTGGACAATAAAGAAGCCTTTTTAATACCTTTTGTAGTATTAAATTGTTCTGTTCTAATTCACAATAAAACAGTCACTAAGCCACTATGTCAGAAGGCTATCATAAAAAATGTATGTGGTAAGGCAACATTAATAATTAGAGGTATAAAGAAATTTCAATATAAGTCAAAGTTATAGATTTAGGATTTTCATTACTGGAAGCAAGAAATGATACAGTTTGAAGAGAAGAAAAGAAATCAGGGATACAAGCAGGCCAATCCAAGTTATATTACATCCCTTCTATTGGTATGAAAATGAAAGTATATGCAGTAAACTGAAGAGAAAAACCACAAATAATTTCATTTCTTAGAGTTATTATATAAATAAAAATTAAAAAGACAAAGGACTTGCCATTGAAAGAGACCACAGTTCTTAAAAGTATATTCTATCTGGTTTGTGTATGTAGATTTGCAGGAAAGGGGGGGGAAACTTAAAATGTTTAAAGTTTTATGTTACTAGGTTTACATAGGCTAAATGTCACTGTTAGTGTGGAGATGGAGCACCAGGTTTATCCGTACAATAGCTCACAGGGCAGGGCAGAGCTATTATCTCCCATTCTGCAGGTGGGGACTTGTGAGAAGAGCCACAAAACCAAATACATCAAGGATTTCCACTCCTGATTGCCAAATTGATCAAGGTACAACCAGAAGCAGCTGCCAGGATGCCAAGAGTGTTATGCATCCAAAAACTGAGCAAGCAGCTCTGCCACAGAGACTGACATGCCAAACACTGCAACTGCTCCATGTCAGTACTTGCTGAATATGACTGTCCTTAGAACACAGCATGTGTGTCTCACCTCAGCTGCAGGCATCCTAGAACCAGCAGTGCTGTTTTGTGGACTGCAGGATAAAGAACATGATTTATCCCTCTCATATTTTTTTGTGGTCTGGTAGACAGTAAAGACAGAAAGATGTAGTGGGTACACCTCCTGCTAAAGGGATGGGGAGTGCTATGGGTATCACAGCAACTCATTGTTTGAGTGGATTAATGACCAAATTAATCACACAGAGGAAAAAAAAAGCTCCCTTGTCCACCTCAAAGGCCATTAGAAGCTCAGCTACTGAATGGATGCATAATGCAGAAGGATGAGGCATATTTTGTGAAAAAAGTAATGTGCGTGTGACCCTATCTGATAGATTTCAGGGACAGGCATCCTGTGTGGGATGAAGGTCTTGGAGTCTGGGAAAGGTACAATGAACAAAAACACATCAGTATGGCAATTCCAGCTGCCTATGTACCACCCTATATAAAACACATCATCCTGCCTGTAACCTCTCCTGTAGCTGCATTCACTTTATCAACAGAGGAAATTATACTTTATGGTCAGACTCCTTTCACCTGTGTCTTTAGTGCAAAATTCATAAATCTTTGTCACAGCAAGAGTATAAGTGCAGGCTTACTAAATCTGAGGCAAGCACTCCAGCATCCCAACTCATGAAATTTAAATCTTCTTTGTAGGCAAAACCAACAGCTTTCATCATGTCCTTTAGGAACAGATTACATGCTAACAGTCCACTGTGAGATTTCTTGTATTGAATTCCTTAGCACTGGAAGCACTTTGGTCAAGAAGATATCAGACTAGGCTTTTGTCTCTTTGTCAAGATAAGTCAAATTTTAAAATATAAATAACTTAAAGACATTTTTATGTACAATCCGCATACCATTCTTAATGTTACATTATTTAAAACCCCTCAGGTAGGAGAGATTAAAGAATCCTACTGAACTATTGCAATGAATATGACTTTTTATTTATTATTAAATGGATATTAATGAACAAAGAGTTGGTAAATACATTTTACATAAAAATAATTTAGTCCTAATAAAGAAAATGGAAAGATGACATGCTAATTTCTAACTTGAAAAATTCTTCCTTTACATCTTAGCTGCTTCACTTCCTTTTATATTGATTTTGGGTTTCCAGACAATGAGATTATATTTTGAACATTCACACAGGAGAGCATAAGGACAAGGCTATAACAAAACAATTAGATTCATATAAAAGAGTCTCTAAAGACTTGCATAAAGCATTATTCTTTGCTCAGAAAGTTACCAAATTTCTTCTTTCACCCATCCATCCATCACATTAGGTGATTCGATACAGTTTTAAAAAAGGAGATAGAATTTTAGGCTACCAGACAAGAAATAAATCAGACTTTTGATGACCCTATGCTGAAATACCTTTTTAAGAAGGGAAAAAAGTTTTAGTGACGCTGTCAACTCTGTCACAGACTTGCTTCTGTTAACAACAAAAGATAGAGGAGGCAACATTAAACATAACAGTAACATCAATATCAGTTAGAAGACCAAGTACTTATGACAAACATTTGCGTTACAATTTTCCATAATTCAGTGCTCATGCACTTAAGCAATAGAAAATGCAGCTGGAATATAAACTACACACAGTAACTCATCTGGATAAAAAATGAGATCCTAGATTCTTGCACACAAAACTGGACTGTGTGCAGACTCAATATTTTTATACAAAAACTAAATTTTTCATTGAAAGAAGAAAATTTCTTGCAGCTCTGCTTCTCCTTTTTCTCTCCTAGACCCATTGAGGGGCAAAGATGAGGGGGGGACAGAGGAACCTAAGAGCGAACTAGGAAAACTGAGAGAGGCTATTTCCCTGAAAAAAAGCCTTATCTGTATGAAATATCTGCTTCAAAACCAAAAGATTTCAGACAGAATGGACAGAGCATAAAGTGACTACAGGGACAGGACCCTGTACTACACTATTTCATATACTGGAAATGCATTAAGGACAGCCCCGAAGAAGATTCCTCAGTGGAGTTTTTTGGGGCTTAGTTTGGGGTTTTCTTGCCAATTTACAGCCACAGGTTTCTACATAAATAAACAAGATCAAATGATAGTTTCGAAATCATTGATTTTTTTTTTCTCTGTGGGGGATTTTACTCTAGTCGGATAGGTTTTCATGTTGTTTATTACAGTAATAATGAATTGATCCAATGGTATTCAGAGGACATAGAAATGGTAAGAAAGGACATAGAAAACATTCACATTTCCAATATTTCCTTTTGCCTTCTCTTGGGTGACTGGGTACATTTATGGTGAGGAAACATTACATAAGAAATATGATTTAAACAACTGTGGCTACCTGGACTCCTAAAAGGCAGAAAGGCAGAACAGAAGCTGAAAGGCAGGCATGTAGTTGTACCAAGAATATCCACCAAAGCATAGTCTTGCTCCTTGGCTCCATGAAAAATTTATGTAAAACTTCCTTCTCTAATAAAAAGGAACTGAGCAGGTGTCTGAAACTTTGTCTTGCACAGATACTTGGGACAAGTGCATTGATGTGTATCTCATGTGTTTTCTTTCATTTGTTTTTCAAAGTCCCAAATCAAATACTTCAAGGGAGATACTTATTGCCTAGGAATAAAATAGGTAGAAAGCTATATAATACTGGCAAGATCAAGGCAATCCTGGACATGTGTAGGAGCAGGAATGCTGATGTTGGAGGTTGTTTGACATTAAAAGCCCAAGAGGTATTTATTGTTTTTAGACATTTATAGGACTGCTGAATAAATAAATGGGGACTTGAGAAACTGGAGTAGGATGCCAGAATTCTGTAATGTAAGCTTTACATTATATTTTCATTCCAGCGTGCTAATTTTTCTTTCCATATCTCCACTTCAAGAATTGCGAAAGTAGAAGGAGGGACATGACTTGCACTCCCTGATCAAAGAAACTTTGTGTGAATAGGGCTCATTTATTATAATTACGTCTGTATCACCCTGCCATTTGGTCTTCTATCAAGGGAAATGTTGGCTGCTTAGCATCCATTTTTGCTTCAGTTTTCTGCTGTATCCCAGTACCACCATTACACTGTGGAACAACTAGTTTTGATGTGTAAGCCAACATATGGCCATTAAACTATTGGCTTCAATTACAAACATAAGGACTCAGAAGTGTGACTTATTAGCATGAAATTATTAAGTTCATCTTAGAAAATGTGGCCTCATCTTTTCAGTCAAACAAAAACACCACACAAAAACAGATTACAAGATTTAATTTTCTCAGATGATACCATTCTATTTAATGTATTGCCATATTATGGGCACAGTTAAAAATCCTTCCTTTAATAAAAGTGTTATCAAGTTTAGATTATTTGATCCTCACATTCCTGAGTCTCTCTTTTGATACATGCCATACCTTGGTTTGTTCTTTTTATTTTCTAAAAAATTAAAATGCTTGCAAATCACAGATTCTGAATCTTCTTATATATATAAGAAGAAGTTTCATGACAATGTAAAGAAAAAAATAAACCTTTAGGAAGCCCCAACTATTTACCTATAAATGTTACTCTCTGGAAAGGAAATTTTGAAGTACTTTGTCTCCGTGTTGTGGTGAAAACTCACCCACAGTTTTCTAATTGCTCACTTAATGGTGATATACCAAGAATGTTTTTCCTGTAAGCTCTTGTCATTCTTTCTGAATTCTGTATAATGAATTTCCTGTCAAGTTTATTATTTTCCTTTGGTATTCTCATTAACATTAGTCATTAAAATGAGATTGGGCAAAGTGCTGGAAAATCTCCCCTCAGGAAAGACTTTATTTAGAAAGCACACACCATTCTACCAGAGTAGTTTAAAATGTTCTTTATTCCCTGCAAGCTTCAGTGTTTTGGATGATTAAAATAGATTTTTTCAGTATTTGGAGAAAACAATATATTTCAAAAATAAGGGAGAAAGTTCCACAGTATTTCAAGTAGTCCTTGAAGCTCAATTCTAGGTTCTTACATAGAGGATAGAATGGGAGGGACTAAACCACCACATAACTCCTCTGTTAAAACTCCTCTCCAAAACAGCGCTAGCTATGGATACATATTTCTAATAGATGTTGTCCAATCTTTGTACACCTCTGAAAATATTTGCTACTTTCTCCCAGTAAATAAAAAAGTTTACAATCCAAAAATTAAATAACTTTCTCTGTATGAAATATTGTTTTTATTTTGACTTGTAGCTAGTCCTAATCTCTTCCTTAGATAATGCGCCTACGAAAATAATTGCCTGTTCCATTTTCACAGGACACAATGAATTCACATGTTGAAGAACATACTAACAAAGATCGTTTGGTGTAAGAGTTAGAAGTTAGGAGAAACCTAGCCTGGTGCTCTGAAAAGGAGAAGAGTAAGAAAAATATCTTTTACATTTTTATTTTATAGTTTTCTAAGGCAACCTTTGCATAGATTGTGACTGAACAAACACTAAAAAATGGGATTTGGCAGAAATTTTACAGTAACATTTATTTATGATAAACTGATTCAAAATAAATTCTAAGCAGAAAAATCAATTGTTTTGATACTAGGAAATTGCAAACACTTCACAAGCATTCCTGTCTCACAGTAAGACATTTCCTTCTGTTTAAAAAATACTTCTCTGAATTAATAATTTTCAATAATGTATCACTAAGAATAGAGGGTTGGTCATACATATGAATGGAAGATGTTTTTTATCAGAAAGAAAATTAAGTGCAGCTTACTTTGCCAGAAAAAACTGCCTCTGCCTTTGCCTCTGCTCCTCAGAAGCAGATTTATTATTGCCATTATTCATTCCTGTATGTTGTCTTAGGGAACACTTTTATGTGGAAATGTCACTTATTTTCAGATGCCAGTAACTCGAATTGCTTTACAGTTTCATTAAAAGCCACCATTGCTGCTGGCTGCTCAGCAGACATCTCAGCTAGTAAGCTCTGATGTGCTCTTTACAGCCAAGTTGAGAGGCAGTTTTAACTTGTGCTTTCCACTTGCCCTATAAATAAAACACTTCTAAGAGCTAAATGGTCCTGTCATCTCTTCTTCATTACCAGGCAATGAATACCTGCCATTTTCAGAGCACTGCAGGACTAAAGACCTTTCCAGTCTCTTACATGTGTAAGCCCCAGCCTGACAGGCTGTGGCCATGAGCCTGTGCTGTGCTCACTTAGGCTTGAAGTGCCTCCAGCCCCCCCAGACCCGCTAGCACTTGGGACACTGAGCGCTTTTCCATTCTGCTGTGCCAGTGTAAAACATTGTGTTTCGTCTGTGTTTTAGCAAAGAGGGATGACCAGACATACTTTTGACAGATAGTTTGTTACCTGATCAGTTACTATGCTAAGATTTATACTAAAATAGACAACCTGCTTATTTGGGTTTCAATTGCAATAAAAGGTTTTCTTATTTGCTTATAATTGTCATTCTGGAAAGACAATGACTGTTTGCGCATTTACAGATGTAACCCAATATTACACACTCAAGAGTTAGGTTAGACTTCAGCCCTAGCTCTACTGAAATAAATATTTTAGTATTAATTCATACACTATTGATTTACAGAAAAGGGTATTGACTAAGAGAGAAGAAGCCTTCAGGATTACCCAGTATTAACTCATATTAGAAATGAAATCTCATTCTTGATGGATTGAAGTTGGATACAATAGACAAATAAAACACTTCTATTTCTAGATGCTAAGGGATGCAGGTGATAAGTCCTGCTCAGGAAAATTACCTGAGCAAATGGCAGACTTGCTAAACTCAATCAGTAGGTTCTTACTTTGATTCTAATAAGTCTAAGAGTACATATATACAGGGAAAACATGATGCAGTGGGTTTTATTTGTTTTCTTGTTTGTTTTCTTAATTTTATCACAATTGCTTTAAAAAGTCAGATTAACATGAATTAAAAGGGGTGGAGAGCTTTGGGGTTTTTTTTTTTTCTCTGTAAACTGTCAGTAATTCTGTTTTGGAAACAAAAATTCCCATATGCAGAAAAAAAAAAATCCGGATAAAATGATGCAAGATGGAAACTTTTTGCAATAGAAGCATTTCAGCTGTTCTTGCACCTGACTGAGATGAAATCAACTTAGCTTGTGAATCAGCAAATTCTTTCTATGCAGAGACATTGTATAACTTTGATGGTCTTCATCTGCTAGCTGGTTAAAAGTTTACTAAGCAGCTCTAGTGGAACAAATAAAGAACCAATCCAGAGTGTTAGCAAAAAAAACCTTTATCAGTGGCATACAGCTTGCATTCAGTGTATATAAGCAATGAAAAAAACTGCTGCATGTGTTCATTATACTATAAATGTAATGTATTTGCTTTCTCAAGTTATATAAAGAGTATGGTGAGCAATGGAACTGGTAAAGTAACATCAGTCATTTTCCAATATGTATTATGCCACGCTGGGACATCCTGGTCTTTCAAAGTGAGCAAAAAAATAAAAGGAACAGAGATGAGGACACTGTTATTGGGAACAGGACCTTATGGAAAATAGCAATATTAACAATCTGTTCTTACATATATTTCATAATATCATTCTCATTTCTCCTGCTTTATAAGTGGCTGACTTGAGCCACAAAATACTGAAGTGACAATGGCTCCACAATATTTCATTAAGGTGTGCATCCAACAGGAGTTTAGTAGCTAAATCCATTTTAGGTGACACATTTGAACTGAGTGGCAATCTAAACTGAAAAGAGAACACTATTGGGGCACAACTAACAACTCAAGCCAGAACTTGAGCAAAATCAAGGAGGGCTGTAAAGACCTTGGAATTCAAGCGATTTCAAAACCCACAAGAGTCCTTCAGATATGTAAATAGGATGCAGAAATAGAAGGAAAATGTTGGCTGGCTGTTAGAGAAGAGAAATTAGTCACTGACAAGAGGGAGCAGCTCTTTGGAAAGTGACTGGGCGTGGTCAACAAGCCCCATATGAGTGAGCAGTGTGCTGCTGCATCAAAGCATTCCAATGGGATGCTGAGCTGCATCAACAAGGGCATCACCAGCAGGGATAGAGAAGCCATTATCCCACTCTATTCAGCCCTTGTCAGGCCACACCTGGAATAATGTGCTCCCTTTTGGTCCCTGCTGTGCATAAAAAGAAGTGGGCAGTTTGGAAAGGGTCCAGAGAAGGACTTCAAAGATGACCAAAGGACTGAGAAGTCTGATGTGTGGAAAGGCTGAGAGAACTGGGTTGGTTCAGCCTTTAGAAAAGAAGGCTTAGGTTAGACATTATCACCATATGCTACTGTTTAAAGGGTGACTATAAAGAAGATGGAGACTCCATTTTTACAATGAGTCACATGGAGAGATAATGAATTTGAGTTACACCTGGGGAGATTCCAATTAGACAAAAGAGGACAATTTTTCATGGTGAGGACAATCAGCCACGGGAATAATCACCCCAGGGAAATGGAGGATTGATTCCCTAATGTGGGATACTTCTAAGGTCCAGATGGAAGGGTTATTTCATCTAGACCATACTTTTGACAAAGAGGTTTGGAGCAGATGATCCTTGAGGCCCCCTTTGCCACCTGGTATTCTATGACTCTATGAAACAGTTCTTTGAATCAAATTTGATATTATTAATCATATTCTGTACATTGTCTTTGAGAGCAGTTTTAAGACTCAGTGAAGTCATGTTTTCTGTGACTTTAAGACTATTTCTTTCTGCCAGCCTATTTTTAATAAAAAATCCATCATTTCAGTAGGCTCCTTGACATGTCATTGTGAGAATGCCTTTGACATCCCTTCTTAAGCTGACCTGTAGATATATTTTATTCATGTTGACTTCTTCCAACATACATATGCATTTTAAAATCAACTGGCCTCTTTCCACACCTTTTTGTGCAGTTTCTTAGCACCTGTCATTTTTATAGTTGTGTAAAAATTAAGGATTGTCTTTGTTTACTTGTGTTTGTACACTGCAGATGAAGATCAACTTACAGTCAGAAATAAAAAATAAGCATGATTATCCTTGGCTTATTGGATACCTCTTTAAGTAAACAAAAACGTACATGAAATAATTGATCCATTTTTCTTCAAGCACATCAGAGCAGACTAAGAACATCTATTTGCGAAACAGTGTTAACATAAAAGGATAATGAAGATGGATGCAGCACAAACTTTGATTTTGAAACTATTCTACAAGAGTTAATAATAGAGAAGAGGATCTCTGAGGTTCCCTTTAGATGCTTCTCCAAAACCAATATACTCAGTAGGTACCATTAAAAGGAAACAACTTTGATAGAAAGCTAATAATGGTGCTTTCTGGTGATTTTAGCTTGAAATTGTATGTCAAAACCAACAAATACAATATCATATCTTCAATACAATACAGCTATAAATCAGAAAGGATGTTTGTCTGTAGAGAACCTTTTATCCAAAATAATAAGTGTAGATTTGTAAAAAGATTAAGAAGGTGAAGAAACGTGTTTGTATTCATAATACAGAAATATGGAAATTGAAATTTTAGCACTACTGCTTCTCTGTCATGTTGTATCTACAATGTGCCAGCAAAAAAAAAACAAAAACCTAGCAATTTCCTCCTATACCACATATGTCCTTTTTACCACTGAAGAAAAAAAAAGAAAAAACAGAGCATGTCTTAAATCATAAGGAAAATAAGATTCCTTGGCAAATTTTGTAATAATAATAATAGTAATAATAATAATAGAAATTAACTATTTATTTATTCTACCTAATATATGAACTTTTGACATTAATTGGCGTCAGTGAATGTGATAGTAAAATGCAGTTAATATGAGACATCTTGCCCCAATTTTAAAGGAATTCTCTTTAGTATTCCTGTGTAAATTCCTGTGGATATAATATTAAAGGGAGTCTATGTATAACTTATGAGATAGAGCACATAGTTTCATTAGAAATCTTTTTACTCCTATCTTTGGACTTCCTGCTTATTGTTTTCATAATGCCAAAAGATAGGTTGCTAAATGTACCTCTGATTTTTTTCCTATAATCATTAAAATTTAACCATGTAGTAGATTTTTAATCTATGATTATCCTGATAGAAAATATTAAGAGTCAAGAAAAGAACCTGAATGTCTGTTCTCTGACTTAGACAAGCTTGAGATTCCGTGAGCGTACCAGGAAAAAAAAGTACCTTTATCCTTCACAGTGCTGGTCAAAGAACAGTCTTTCAATGTGATATACATGATGACCTATATCAAAGAAAGTGGGTATAGAAAGCTGATGATTGTTTTTAATCTCCTTGGATTGCTACTACAGTGCTTAACAATTCCAAGACTACCAAAAAGTTATTATCAAAAGATAAAAGTTATCATTTTTCATATTTAATTTTTAAAATTCCAGTTAAAGCTTTGGGACTTTGTTTCTCAACATTTGACAACTTATTTTGTATTAAAATACCAACAAGGAAGATAGGGAGATTAATTTTCTTTAGAAGTAGATCATATGAGAGAAAAAAAAGAATAAGACTTGTATAAAAAAATCTATGCAGCAAATTTCTCTGTTAAAGGACTTTAGGAATGGAAAGTGTTAGTGATAATGTTCAACCGAATTTCCATTTTAACTGTGAAAAGTCTTAGTAAGGGGCTTAAATAGCAATCTGACTTAAATTTCTGGCAACAGCTGATCCACAGTGGTAATTTCTGCCTACAGGACTAAGAAAACTTTTCTCTCTTTCTTAGATTTGAAAAAGAAAGAAAACAAAAACAATACCAAAAAAATCCAAACCAAAAGACCAGAAAAGTCAATCTGAGATAGTTAAGTAGAAAGAAACAGGAAAATTTCAGCATCATTTCTATTAAAAAAAAAAATAATCATGTTAATTTTCATTTAAATCCTCAACTTTAATTTTTGAGATACTATAAGGGTATTGTTTATTATAATGATTTCCTGTAACTAATACAAAAATGTGTTTTTGTAGTGTATTTCTTTTTTTTCCTTTTGAATCAAGGAATTCTCTGTTCTTTTTCTATTGAAATGAGTCCTCAAAACAGACCCAGTTCACAACCTGCTAATTAACAGACAAGTTAAGGAAGGACACAGCGGCTATGTGACCAGAGAACAACAGAAATGATTTGTAATGTTTTCCTCACAAATTCACCTGTCCTCTAGGAGGAGATTGATACTTCACCAGTTGACATTCCAGGGATGAGGCATTGCAGCCCCAGCACTGCTGCCACCACCGGGGCACCGTGCCCCATACAGCTGCGAAAGGACAAAAATAAAGATGCATTTATTGTCCTGTTCTGCAGGAGGCAGGTGTAGATTGGTAGATGAAATATTCCTATATACAGATTCTCAGAAGACGAAGGACCTATTAAAAAAAAATCTCTAAACAAATTTTCTGAATTCAGAATTGCAAGGCTATGTTTAGTTCTTTCTTTTAAAGGTAATAATTTTCTTATTACTTATTACTCTTATTTCATTATATTACAGTATTTTCTCTGTAAAATAACAAAGGCAATGAAGAGACCACATGAAAGTGGAAATCAATAAAGAGGCTCATCACAAAAACTGTAAATAAAACAAAGTTGTGGGGAAAATATCCCTGCTTGAAGAACAAACGGATGCAGCAAGAAAAAAAAAATAGATATATAAGGATCAAAAATACTACTGCCTGCAATCAGTATGCAAATGCAATTCCTGTGCTCAAGCAGAAATACTGTGTAAAGCAGAATATTTATGAACTCACATGATTAGGCATAGCATGCAAAAAGCTGACCACTTTCATTGCAGGGGCATCAAGAAATGACAAGAAGTTACATCAAGATCCAGCTTTGTCTCTTAAATCCAGAACATTATATACATAAAATTAAGCTGAAATTTGAAGAAGTCAGACTCTGATATTTAAACACCATTACTGACACTCACCCCCAAAAAATTTTATTATCTTCCAAGACATTTGATTCTAATGTAGTAATATAGTTTTTTATTTTCTCCTTTTTTTTTTAATTCTTCTTTTCCCTGGTGGTTTATTATTGCCAGTATTCATAGAGGCTGAACTTTGCTCTGTGGATATGAGGCCTAAAAGCTTTCATTAAGAATTTAAGAAAAAACAAAGTGAAAAAAGATGAAGATTATTCCACATCACAATACTTGGGAATTTAAGATAAGTGTGAAAAATCATGATGCTTCTAGAAAAATTGTGAGGACTAAAAACTTAGTATCTTTGAACTGACTTAAATAATACACCTACTAAAGAAGAAAAGGAAAACAGCAAATTCTGATTTTCCTTCCGAGAATGCTATTTCTGTCAGTTGCTACATATGATCTAAAATGTCATGTCATATCAGTGATACTCACTTCACCTTCTGTTTCCAAAAAGCGTTTTGCTCAGACTTCAGCTAGCGTTTCATATGAAATACACAAAATTATTTTTTATCTGTCTGGCATTGACAAGAGACCATTCAACCTAAGATGTCTAGAGCAGAAATTACAGGGCAGAAAACAACTAGAGCATTTAGAACATTGTGTTTTCTTTGGGAACTATAGAAAACCTGCCTAAAACTGAAGGCTATCTGCACATTTTTGTAAACTCATTCGACTCAGACAATTTAATCACCTGATGAGCACTTGCCAAGCCAGGAAAACACATTTGATATTCCTTTCATGATGTCTTTGACAGTGCAATCTCTTTTTCCCTTATACCAAGACAGTTCATTGCTCTCTGGGATATTAGGGTCTTCTTCAGTTCTGCATTCATTCCTCTCTGGTTTCTGATGTGTTTGCAATTTTACTGTTGTGTAAATGTTATCTTGAAATCCACTCAAGCAGAAAGTGCAGCACGCAAAGTCTGTAATAATACCATGGCACTGAAACCTTACAATTCCCATAACCATACCTAAGTAGTTCCCTCAACTAAAGGAAAGAATTATTAAAAAAAAAAATCACACAAGAATTTATTCATTAAAAATAATGTGTTAATATTTTACTGAAAGACAGTTTAAGAAATAGAGAAATATAAGCTTTTTCCTTTAAAGAAAAGAAAAACAGCTATAAGTTTCTAACTCCAAAGAGTTCCATTAAGAAAGTCAGTTCATTTCTCTGTTCTCAATAATGGCATTAATTATAGCACATCTTAAATGTTCCAGTAATATTGGGTCAGGAACTTAGTACTTATAAAATATAAATATAATTAAAAGACATGTAGTTTATGTTTATAACACAGCTATAAATAATGTTTCATACAAAAATTATAGAAGTATTTTCTTTTTTGCAGTTATCTAAATATCTGCTTCGAAAACATATATAGGAAACAAATATGACCATCTAGTGTAACTTTCATACCTTTTTCTGACAGTTTATATATTATGCCTAATTTGTATTTTGACTAAAACAGATCACAATATTAAACATATAAATATAAAAATACTTTGGGGAATAAGGGAAAAACACATATGTTTTGGAGAGCATGTTCATTGCCAGTTGTCACAGGCCAATTAATGTATTTGTATGTAAATTATTAATCTTGTACTCATTAGGTCACAGTTGTTCAACTTCTGTGATATCCGGCTTCTGTGTTCCTAAGGCAAAAGGGTAGCTGAGTGTGGTGAGAGAGTTTCCCTGAATTTTTTTGACTGATGTATGAATATAAGCAAATCACTCGAGATCCCGGAGAACAGACTGTCTCTCCATCCCTGCTAAAATTTATAAAAAAAATAAAAGTGATATTGGAAAGACAGCGAGCAGAAATTGCAAATAACAATGTTTATTTCTGGAAAATAAGATTTAGACATTGAAACCTATAGATTACATCCAATAAAATACATATTTTCTATCCACAATTATTTCTATTTCTAGCCCTAAACTGTGAACTCTGATAATTAGTAATTTTAAGTGCTATGTCACAAGAACATAACATAACAGAACTGAATTTTCAACTTGTCAAAGCTGCAGAATTTTATTGTAGCTCAAAGAAATAGGGAGGATTGTATTGCAATTAGAGCTAGAAAGGTTCTCACTTCTTAAGACCGAGTGTCTTTGCTGAATATAAAACCCCACACAGTCAACCTGGTAGCCTGTGAATGTATGCAGGACACATTGACTGGGCTGTCTGGCTTGGAGGCAGAGTTCAGCTGTCACCCTGTCTTCCCTCATGCCCCCCTGCTGACAGTAAGAAGCCAAATAATTTTTTTGACATTGGCCCAACAGCTCCACTCTTCAGGCACACAAAATATCCAATGATCAGAGCACATTTGTAGGAGTAGGATCTGTTCTGGAGTTAAAAGTCATACCCGTTTCAAATTGTGCCTTTTACTTCTATCAGGCTGTTAGAATTTCAGATCACATACACCAGACTGTGAACTATTTCTTAAATCTGTAGTGGGTTTAGATGTTGATATTTTTTATTGTCACTTGATCAATCCTATAATAGGAGTAAAGAATCAAGGCCCTATGGCATAAGTCATGATAAAGAAGGAAACAAAATCCTTTATTTCTCTATTTTCCTAATGAACTTTTTACAAGAATGACTATACTATGTGATGAAAATTTATACTGCAGCACCTTGAGAGAAAAGAGGGTTACCTGGATGAATAATGTGTAAACTCACCTGCTTGTGAATAACAAACAAACTCTATTTGATTACTTATGTTTCTGAATTATATCACACATTAAAACCATTTTAAAAGCATAGACAGATTTGTTCTGCCTCACCCTAGGATTACACTCATTACTTCTGTGGTAATTTTCTTCCTTCTATCTCAGTAGTCAGCAGAAACTAATGCATACCTGTACTACCTTTCTTTACACTTTATTATAATCTGCAACACTGATCTGTGTTTGTCTAAGAACTTAAATCCTGCTTTTAACCCAGAAATTAGGAATGCATGTTCCTCTTGCGTTATTTGCATGGTGCATGTATTATTATTTCTTGCTGCAGTACAAGGTATTCTAAATTTCATTATTTTTCCCCATTTTTTTTAACAGAGAGTTAAACAATGCTTTAGAATAAATAAGTTAGAGTTCATATTTGTAAACATTTCTATGTTTTAAGACCATGCATGTTTCATGATCTCAACCGAGAGCTGTCTCCACAACACCTGAATGTCTACAATGTGATAGACTGGTTTGGAGGGACAGGACGTTGTGTCACATTTCAGTTCTGTGAGGACAAGGAACAGCAAGTCTTCTATCTGCCAACTTACTTTCAAAGTAAAATCCCTCTAGGAGAAGTTAGAGAGGCATATCCCCTATTGCCACAGGAGGCACACAATTCAGTGTCATACATTCATCTGCTGAAAATAGGCAGAGAGTGGGTGAAAAAAAGCAGGATCTAGAAAACTTGTAGTTTTGTATAGGGATGTCCGAGAGATTTTCACTCCTTTTGATCCTCTTAATATAGAATATTCCAGATTTATATTTGAGGTTTTTTTTCTAGGATCCAAGTCAATTACGTATCTATCTCTGTCTTGTAATGTTCACTACAATTAGTATTACCATGTGTGACAATCCACGTTACTACCAACCATGTAAATTACCTGATAACCCCAAAAGAAATGAATGGTGTGATATCATAAAAAAAAAACTTTCTAAAAGCAGAAAATAATGACAATATTTCTCCAACTTCTAAATCTTCACAAAAGCATTCAAATGTTATTAAAATTTCTTTCATTGTATTTGGGCTACTGCTGTATTAATTCTGGCCAACTTAAACATCCTAATTTCTGAAAGAAACATCCTATTTTTAATATTTTATTCTCAGAATAAGGAAAATATTATGTACAAAATTACCATAGTAATTGGCATAAAATTATCTAGGTCCTTTAGGACTCTGAATTTACACTGACTTTGGGGAAAGAACGTAGATACTTTTGAAAATACTGACTAAAATTGTTTTTCCAAAGTCACAGGGTGTCAGTGACAGATCTAAGGCCTCTGGAGTGTCAACACAATATCTTAACAAGAAGACCATCATATCACTACAAGAACAATCATAATTGCAAACAGATTTACAATTAAATTAATTGCAAAATAGAGATTTTACACAGTAATTTAATTGCAATCAAGTCTACAAGATTTTTGTCCTACAATCATCAATAGAGAAAAATGTCACATGTTTGTATAGAAGTGGAATTTTCCCTTTCAACAGAATGTTATCATTGCCAGCTATGTACTTTGGCAAAAACTGTTGAAGGATTTACATAAAGCAATATAATGTTTATCTGTAAATTAACTTATTGTTTCAAGGAGAAATACAGTGATAATGATGAATTATCTACATATAATATTTTTTCTGCAGGTTTAGGAGAAGGAACACTGAAGCATGAGAAAATTTGCTCTTCTAAATCCAGTTAATAAGTTATTAAGAAATAAGGCAAAAGAATCAGAGGGAAGGCCATCAAGTCAGCATCCTGTTGGCAGTCTGTCATAGACCATTCAAGCAGGATAAAGAGGAAGATGAAGTATTCTAGGAGTAGCTGTAGTTCCACAATTGCCAACCCTTGCACTTGTGGGAGAACTTGAATTTCCAGAAGTCAACTGGAAACTCACCACAGTTGAGATGACGCAGTTCTAGGAGGTTCCTGGTGTGTGTGGAGCTTCCTGACTCATCTGGTAAGTGACCCTACCTGGGGCAGTGCCCTGCTAGACCTGCTGGATGAAAACAGAGAAGGGCTGGTGGAAGGTGTGGTGGTAAGAGGCTGTCTTGGGCACCAAGAAATGGCAGAGTTTTCAATCCTTGGTGAAATAAGAAAGAGTGTCAACAAAACCTCTGCCTTAGACTTCTGGAGATGAACTTTCACCTGTTCAGGGCACTGGGTCAGAAAGTCCCTTGGGAAATAATTCCTAAAAACAGAAAGGTCTAGCAAGGTTGGGCACATATTAAGAAGGAAATCATGAATGTGCAGTAACAGGCTGTCCCTGTGAGCCAAAAGATGAGCCTGCAGGGAAAAAATCCAGAACTGCCTGAACAGGAAGCTTTTGTTGTAACTCAGGGAAAAAAAGATTGTTTATGACCTTTGGAAAAAGTGACAGGCAGGTCCAGAAGGCTACAAGGGTGTCTTTAGGTCATGAAGAGCGTAAAATAAAAGAAATTTAAGCTAGATTTCAGCTAGAACTCAATCTAGCCACTGCTGTGAAAGATAATCATAAGTGGCTTTATAAATACATCAACAACAAAATAAGGGTCAGGAAAACTCTCTCTCCTTTATTAGATGATGGGGGTAACCTTGTCACCAAGGATGAGGAAAAGACTGAGGTGTCTAAAACCCTCATTACCTCATGCTTCAACAAAAAGCCCAGTTTTCCTCTGGGTAACCAGCCTCCTGAGCTGGTAGACAGGGACAGGGAGTAGAACTGAACCCCTGCAATCACGAAGGAAGTGGCTGGCAATCCACTGAGCCCCTTAGACACTCACAGGTCTGTGGGATTGGATGCAGCTCACCTCATTAGACTGAGAGAGCTGATGAAAGCTCATCAAGCCACTCTCCATCACTTATCATTAGTCTTGGCTAACCGGTGAGGGCCAGGAAGACTGGAAGTTGTGATGCCCTCCTACAGGAAGGATTGGAAGTGGGATCTGAAGAACTACAGGCCTGAAAGCTTGACCTCAGTGCCCAGAAAGGTTATGAACAGAATATCTATATTCAGGTCCAGATGTCATGGATTTAGAAAAATTAATTTCTATTTGACCAACCTGATCTCCTTTTATGACTAGGTGACCTAACTAGACATATTATGATAGTGTTTAGTAGTTTAAAACTAACTTTGCTTTAAAATGTTCTTCCTACCAAGAATTTTATGACACCAAAAAAAAAATTATCACTTTTTAAATTATGCCAGGACGAAAAAAAAAAAAAAAACAAAAAGAAAAAAAAGAGAGAGAAATAGACCAAGCATGTGGGATGGAAACATAAGAAAGGCATAAAGACTTTTTAAGTGTTACTCATCACATTAAAATTAGTGCCTGTTAACTAAACAAGGACATTCACACAATCAACTGCTCCTACAATGAAATTAGATAATATGGTATTTTTTGGCCTTAAGAAAATCAGTATTTTTATCCTTATTTGTCCAGTTATATTCAAATTCCAGCAGCTGGTTTTGTTGAGGGAAACAGGAAACAAATTCAGAGCTAAGAAAAAATACTTGTAGAACTCATAATTTTCATATAAACACTTTTAAAAGATTTCTTCTGAACTGAAAAGATAAATTAGAGCAGTAAGCAAGGCAAATCAGCAGTTTTGAATTGTAGTTTTTTTCAAATTCTTAGGGATAACTTATAACTACTAAATTAAAAAATCTTTTGGCAGAAAACCAGGTCCTCCAAATGGGCATAAATCCATGAACTCCATTGGCTATTTCTGGTTTGGAGTCTTAAGCCATTCTAATACCTGTGGTTTTTTAATTTTTGCTCCTAGAAATAGTTTTTCATGATGTTCATTAAACAAAAAAATGTGTTTATTCTTTTTGTTTATTTCTAATCTGATTGCAGTCTGTTAAAAATAAAAAATAATATTCTATCAGTCTGATTTTTATCATGAAACTAATAATAAAATCATTTATTAGGTTTTTGACTAACTTGTTCTCTTTCTCAACTCACACAAACAGCAATAAATAAACTCTGAAAAAGAATGAATTTACGTTCCAGAATTTGGCTTCCAGTACAGGATTCTTTTGATAATCTTACTTTGAACTGATTTAGATAAACTGTTAAAGAATCTTACTAATTGTGAAAAAATACTTATCCTTTAAGAAAATAATCTTTAAAGTGTGAAATTACTAAATCTAGACACTGGTCTGGAACAATCATATTTTTATCATTGTACAAAAAGTTTGCCTTGTCAGCTCTGAAAAATGTTACTATCATGGAGTTTCTCCATGATACTTTACCTTGAAATTTTATTGTTTGTGAAAAATTGCTTTATATAATCACTTAAAATTATTTATTATCTTGTACAGTATAAGTCTTCTGTGGAAAATTACTTCTTGCTCAAAACACATGTATTCCTTTTGTGCATGTGGAGTTATGTGCACTTTTTTAAACTGTATTTTATTTCTCATCATTGCACAGTGAACACAATTCACTTTCCACCTAAGGTTATGTTTTATGGTAGAGGGTAAAAATTGCTTGCTAGATTCATCAGTTCTATCACATAGATTTAGAAATAGTACAGTAGAAGATGGCAGTTTTAAACATACATGGCTAACAGAAAAGTTGGATTCACAACTAACATTCTATTGTGATGGTGCATAACATGAAAAAATTGCAGCCAGTTGAGAAAATATTTTTCAATTTAAAAATAATCTTAGTTTCCAGTAACATTCTAAGCTTGGTACATCAAAACTTTTCAACATTGGCCTGTAATTACTTCTTTTTGATATATACTTATATATTGGCTGTTCAAACTACAAAAAAAACCCAAAACAAAGTCACCTGCACTCCTCCTCCCCCCAGCTAAAACTAACACCACTAAAATATCCTAAATAATTATTTTCATTTTCATTGTTTGAATTGGTCCTTTCCTGTAAGTATTTTATGTTTCAGTGACCTTTTACGTTCTGACAATCTCATATTTTAAATGCATGGCTACAGATATTTAACATCTGAATGGAAAATCGCATATATGGGTTCAATAAACAGAGGCAATTCCTGCTTTTATTTTATCATGTAACAATGAAATACGCGGATATAGTACAGATTGAAACTAAGGGATGAGTGCAGGACAAATAAAGGTACCACAAAAAATATGCTGAAAAACGCTTATTGATTCTATATTATTCACAGATCAAAAATAAAATCTGTATCTGTGAGTTCATCAAAGCTATTCAGTCTACCAAAACGTATTAGCAAAAACCCTTTCCTGCTTTCAAGGTAATCAACCAAGATATGGTACTAATCCATATGTAGTTTGGACTAAATACTAACTCAAGCACACAAAGACAAGTTTTAGTGTTTAGTGTTTGGACTACCTGGGTCCCAGATTACAAACAGAACCACCTTCAGGTTGTTCTCTGCTGGAAGAGAAGCTGTCACACCAGATGAAACATCCATGTGGGAGGGAAGAGGGTTATGAGTTTTCACATTTAAGGTTTCCAAGCAGTAGATTGAACCAAGTGACCTGGTAGCTATGGTCTTGCTTTCTGGTTTGTACGTATATAAAGCCAGAACTACTCTTACACACAAACAGAAAACAGGGAGCATAAGGAAAAAATAGAAAAATTTGATTTTAGAGAGAAGAAGAAAATTTGGTACCAGCCAGAAGCAGCAGATTCTATGATGGCTTAAGATGGACCTATTTTTTCAAAATTCTCCCTGACTCATTTTTATCCCCCTTCATTTATCCATCTATCTCATTTCAGGACAACCAAGTTTGCATCCTTCATACTTGTGGTAGTGAAAATTCAATTTATTTTTAATTAAATACAAATCTTGAGACAGATTTGACTACATACAGTCTTAACTTATTCTTGGAATAGGTGAGGAGCAGAAGGAGAGACTGTGCTTGGCTCTTTCAAGTCTAGAATAATTGATTTAGCTGGGAGTAAGAAATAGGTCACATACTTGGATTTTACAATTCTTTATTGGTCCTACCCACTGATATTAGGAGAGTTTTCATTTATTTATCAGCAAAAAAGATATTTTGTCTCCGAGTTTCATGCCTTGCCTTGGCTTATGCCTTGTGTAAAACAACCTGTGCACTGTCTCCTTTTGAAGACTCCAGGCAGAGATTCAATAAAGCATTATGGGTTTATGTTTGTATCATCTCTGTTTTGTGAAGATCCCTTCCTCCACACAGAGAATGTAAAAGAGTATAATTTTGAAAATATGGGAAAAAATTACAGAAATATTTTCTTATTGCAAAGCAGTGAATTTATGAGTGACTCAAATACATTTTTAAATTTTTATTATTATAAAATTGTACACTTTTTATTATTTTTCCTTGGCCACCAGGAGCCTCATACCCTTCTCCACACACTAAATGTCAGTGTCTGCTTCTTTGACTGTCCATTGAGCATTTGAATAGTGTCATCCTAGGACAGAATGATAACCGTTCATCTGACTCTGCATGGATTCAAAGTTAAGATTGAAATGCAGAAATCATCTGCATGGAGTCAATTATTTTAATATTCTACTCAAGAAAGCTGATAGTGGAACCTTTTTTTTAATGTATTTTGACCAGGACATTTTAGCTTAAGTATCAAAGAAAAATGCCATTGTTAATATTAACCAGAGGCATTTTTATTTTATTAAATTTTTGAATTATATTTGCTAGTTCTAATTAGCTGCTTTTATGGTCATAATTTTTAAGGATTTCTATTAGTTGAAGGAGGGAATTTAATTAGAATATGACATTATTTGATACTGCAGGGAGACTCTAGATTCAGTAGGTAAAATTAAATAACGTAGCCCTAGCCTTTGCAATGTTTTTCAAATTATTTAATTAGCCAATTACAGCTTATTTAAGATATACATGTTATTTACCTTGACACACAATTCCCATTGTGGTTTGATTCAGCCGATGGGTCCCAGGTTTGTTCAGACAGTATCTGGACTTCGTGACTTTGGCAATCTTCACTGTTGTTAAATAGGCTTAAGAATCTGAATGACATTGGTTTTGTGTATATCCCTGTACTCAATATTAAATTCAAAATTTCATATGGTTTCCATAAGCATTCTTACTACACTACAGGAAGACTTATCTGTTGTCTACCCAACTTTTTTTACTTTTAATCCATCCATTCTTAAGAGAAATTTCCAATATCACAGAGAAAATAAATAAAAACAATATTTGAGATTTCTACAGTCCTGCTTTAGTGAACAATGTAGTGTGCTTTAAAGAGATTGCATTAACTCTCAGTCCTAAAAAAGCCCTTAGCCACAAAAACATGTCTATATTTTTCCTTAAGCATTCAAATACAGCTGAGTTAAGTAACAAAAGCCAGATGAAAAGCCAGAATCACTCAGAGGGGCAGAAGTCTTTTCTTGCTTTATACAGATAGCAAGAGGTCACAATCTTTCACCCTTTGAACACTCAGAGAATGCTCATGTCACTGAGCCCTTATGATAGCTATTCTTTTGTCCTGAAAGCTGTATGAATATACTGCCTTGTTGTAGAGGGAATGTTGTATTGCTTTCCAGTTTCTTTAGGAATGACACTTCACTCAAGCATGGCTATAGTATTTCTGCAATTCAAGAAAACCTGGTGGTCCTTCATAGCAGGCTGAGACCTTGTGCTATGGTCAAATGAGCAACATAACTTGTGAGAGAAGGCAAGCATCTCTCTCCCGGCTCACAAAAGGCTTTCTTGCTGAAAGAGAGTGAAAGCTGCAGTTCCTGAGCGCTGCTGCTGAAGGTGGGGCACTGGAGCATGCAGCCCTAATTTCCGTCAACCTATAGTGAGGAACTGCAGCCTGAGAATGCAGTCATTTCATGTTATTTATAATTTATACTTGTAGTTTGGTGATAACTAAAAAGGGGAGTCCCATGGCCACCTCTGGCTTTAAAATTACAATACTGAGTGCTCCTTACCTACTAACTGTTCCTCATCCCACGCAGGAAGATTTGTCCCCTCAGAGAGCTGTGGGGCTGTCTCTCCATGCCGGGCTCCTAGTACCAGACTAGGTCTGACACCCACCCGCAGGGCAATGTCCCAGCCTGGATGGACCTGTCCCCAGGGAGAGGCCGGGTGCCTGGGCCTGGGTCTGCCTTGCTGATCCTTGGCTGCCCTGCTCCTGGTTGGGGCACTGGGACAGTCCCTGGCTGGTGAGGCCTGTTACATAATGCCCCATGTTTAGGGCAAATTTGGGAAGAAACCTCTGAATGGGGTCCCTCTAGAAAGCAAATCCAAATGTCCCCTCCCTCAACTAGTTTGGAAAAAAGGCTTCCTTGGAGGAAAGTGGAAAAAATGTGTTTAATTAACAGGCAAAGCACTCCCCAGAACAACAAGTGAACAACACTGAACAACAAACCCTCTCATTGCTTCGCAGAGGTGCCAAATTCAGAAAGTCTCTCCCGTGGCTGTAGCTGAGCTCAGTTGCTGTCGGTCCCTCAGGGCTGGGAAAGGCCGGGCCCAGGCCAGGCCCGGTGGGACACAGGTGGGAGCTCCTGGAGCCCTTTGGGTGTTTAGTCCAGAGCAGGTTCAAATAGTTCCAAGAAAAAGAAAAAAAAACCACAGTCCAGAGAACTTCTTTGTCTCAGCTAGCTGAAAACTAACAAAAAGCAAAGGAGAGCTCTCTTCTGCTGTCCACACACTGCAGACAGCACAGGCCATGTGTAGGAAAGCTGAAAACTCTTATCTTTATGTTTTGAAAACAACCACCTCAGACATTCCACTGCTTCTCCTTCACTCTCAGATCCAGTTTTAAAGGTACAAAATTTATTTTTGAGCTAAACAGATGAATAGGGATACAATTCAGCATCAACCCAGGACACGTACTTAGAAAAATCTATGAAACGATTTCAGGATGCTTATAAGGGTGTATTCTGAAATTTCAACCAGTGCAGATGAAAGAGAAGTAGAAAGAAATAATGAAAATAGAGACTACCTTCAACAGATCTGAAAAAAGCACATGAAAACTTATAAAATGAGAGAAAAAACTAGTTTTGTGAAAAATGTTACCAAGAAAGAAAACAAGGAATTCCTAAGAAAATTTGCATTCCAGGCAGTACCCCAAAAAACATTAAATCCAAATTAAATTTAAAAATGTAGGCTGTAGCTATAACACTGAGCCAAGGCTTCTCATTGTTTGGAGGTTTGATGTACTAACGAGATCACTGTTGTATTTTTGGCCTTTGAGAAAAATGAATGTTTCAGTTTTATTTTCTCAGGCCACTCCATTTTGGCAAAAGAAGCGAATTACTAAAACCTTGTTTTCTGTAAAATACAGCTTAAGAGCTTCTCACCCTCCTCCTTGATAGAAACATGTCTTTATAGAAACATTAAAATTATAGGGTGCAAAATGTTAGTAACAGAAGCACAAAGTCTGGAGTTTCACAGGCAAGTTTCTTAAAGCACTCCAAGTTTGTGAATATTCTGTATTGTTTATGGCCAAGGTAAAACAGAAATGTTTCCTTGCATACCTTGCAGTCACAATATGCTATTGTACTAACCCACAGCAATATTTGCACTGACACGTAAGAGCACCCCATTCACAATGAAGCCATCTTTGTACATGCTAACAGCCCAGAGAAACCATGACATACAGCTGAAGCTCCACATCTGGTGCTTCACTGAAATGAACAGCAAGTTTATGTGCCTGACACTCTCCAGAATAGCTGCAGCCTGTGTGCATATTAACAGCTTGTGGTTCACAGTTAATGGTTTGTTTCCATGCTCCTCCATTTCCCCTGGGGTTGATTCGCCCCTAAGCTGTATCTTCCCCTGAGCTATCTCTCATTCTCCTTCCCTGCCCATTGTAACCCTGCCCCTTATTCCTGAACCTTCCTTGTCAATCCCACCTTGAGCCAATCCCTGACTGTACCACCCCTTTGCAATTCCCCTATTCCTCGAGGCCCCATTGGACCACTACCCTCTCCTCCCACCTGCCCTGGTGACCCCAAGGAAGTGTTGCAATCCCCTCATTCCTCCCCTAAGGTTTCCTCATTGGTTGTTTGTTTGTATCCACCCACTGATTTGTAACAGTATTTAATCCTGTGCCCAGAACTGGTTGGGGCTCTTTGCTCCTGGTTTTTTGGATGTTGATAAATCTTCTGTTGGAGCCTCAGCATCAAAGAGTCTTCTCCTTGATCCTTGCCTGACCTTGACTGCAGTGGGAGACCTTCCACTGTAGAGCAAGTGGCTCTAAAGGTTCTGCTGTTGCTATAATCCCGTACCACAGCAGTTCTCCACTCTTGGTGTGGCACCAGAGACGCGTTGAGCTAGCCCAGGTTCCAGTGGGCCGCATCACGGAATCAGAGCAGGATTTCTAAAAAAGTAGGATTTTTTCTTTTCTAACTTGGTACAGCAACAAGCAAGAAAAACAGTGAGGAGCTGAGCTTGAAGATCATACTCTAACTTGCACTTTATTGCAAAAATCTGAGGCAAGTAGGTGACAGGGTTTTCCCAAATAATAGTGATCCAATGTGCCTGATCCCTGGAGTTGCGCTTAAGGCTGCAGTCATACTGACTACAAAGATTTTGCCCCTATGAATTTCTCAAAGTGGAAGAATGCTTCTCTCATGAGGGAAAATGCAGGAGATTTTTATTGAAGGGCTGTGGAATAGATGGATTGGCTTGCAACAGGAGAGCATACTAGCTACATTTCATGGAGTGAGAGGTTGTAGGTTGTGCTTCAGTGATCACCTTTCTTAAAGTCAAAAGAATTAGATTCTTTTTATACTTAAAAATATGAAAATAATTAGATGATCATGGTTGGTCATATGACAAGTACCAACTACATGTAAGTACGTGTGCACAAAATAACATGCAAAATATGTTTTCTTAAACCCTGTACTGCATAATGCTTCACAGCTGGTGGCAACAGCACAAAGTATCTTTTTACTTTTACCTTTCAGGTGAAATGCAAGTTGGAGTTTCTCTACAATGGAGTAAATATATCCATAGGAAAATTCCTGAGTTGACTGTAAATTAACTTACACTCTGCAGAAGGGCCCTGATTAACTTACAAAAGGCAATTGAGAATTTCCTTATGTCTTTCAGCTTTCATTGAAAGTGCTCGGAAAAATATCATTGCGGAAAAACTAAATGACAAGTTTCCCTGACTGTAGAAATGAATTAACTCAGGTTTTGTGTGTATTAATAACTCCTGGTTTATTTTACTGAGTTTTTAAAAAGTTAAACGAACATTTATGAACTCACCAAGAAAGGGAAATGTAGAAGGAAGTTACATTATACATTATGAATAACTGCAGCTTGGAGGGGTTAATGATTTAGAACTAGATCTAATAGTCTGTATAAATGCCTACATAGAGAAGGAAATTTTTCATGATTTGTAAGAAATTAGATATGCAGTAAAATGAATTGTACATTAATTTAAACACCTGCCTTTGACATACTTCTGAGATCGATGTTCTGCTTATTGGCCTTTCCAAACTTCTTTGCAAAGCTAGAACTCAGGTAAAATAATTTCAAGCAAAAATCATTTGCCACAGAGTTCAGTAAAACATGTTAACATAACTTGCTTTATAAAAAATCCTGCATAAAAAATCTATGACATTTTGGGGTGATGGATCACATTATGCAGGAAATAACTTAATGAACTGATCTTTTTTCTTATTCATGCCTTGTGGAATTTGCTTCTTACTTGAAATTCTGTAGGATTATTATGGCAATGACACCAGTTGCAAATGTGGAACAGTAATCTGAGGGTAGAAATCCTGCAGAATGTCAGGTTAGTCCATTTCTCCCGTGTGAGTTGCTCATTGCTCATTGACCTTCTCCCCAGAGCTCCAAGTCAACTGCAACTCAAATTTTGATCCAAGATTTTTGGTGCAGGAAGGCAAGGGCAGCACTCTCCCACCCAGAATCAGAGGTAATTCCCACTCTTTTTTCCATGCTTACCATGAGAAAGCTAGTTGCTTCCCAAACTCTCTCCTTTCTCTTCAAGATGAAAGAAGAATATTATTTTCATGTTTTACAACCTTTAATAGGCTACTTTTTCCCAGCATGTAAGAAAGCTGAGCAGACAGCAGACTTTCAGCTCAAGACTGGATTTGGTGTTATGATTGCAACCAGAGAAACAGTTATTTTCTCTATTTTCAATTTTAATAAATAAAAGCTTATAGCAACATTAAACACTCAAAGCAATATTTGTGGTACAAAAATACTAGAAGATACTTAATAGCCTAATTTCCTTTGATATTTCAAGGATATTAAAACAATACAAGGCCAAATCCTGGTGTGTTACTCAATTTGAAATAAAACTATTAAATCTCTGAGCTATCTTAGTAGGTTTTATGAGGTAGAATTAAAATCAAAATTTATTATATTTATAATTACAGAACCACAGAATAAGCTGAATTGGAAGGGACTCATCAGGATCGTCAAGTTTAACTCCTGCCTAGCATAGCACAATATCCAAGAATCACACCATGTACCTGAGGGTATAGCCCAAACATTTCATGAACTCCTGTCAGGCTTGGTGCTGTTACCACTTCCATGGGGACCCTGTTCCAGTGCCCAAAATTGCATTATTACCTCAAAGTTTAACTTCAGTTTCTAGATTTAGTGGAAATTATCTGAAGGTGTGAGTATGCACGTATGTATATGCCAAGATACTGGACAGACCAGAAACTAAGAAGAGAGGAATATATTGTATGAAAGTACTTTTCCTGAATTTTCTAATCTGTGAGAATGAAAGCCTTCTGTGGGGTCGCACATGCCTTAGCAGCCCTCTGCTGGAAAGCAGACCGTGATAATAAAATGGGTCGCACTGGGCGTATTCGTGGCTGTCTGTCAGTGTGGCTGTGTAATGTCCTGGCTTGCTGGCTCAGCTGTGAGCTACTCAGGAGGCCCATTGACCTGGGAGCCTGGAGCCTCAGTTGTCTGCTTTCCTTTCTTGCCTAGCAGTTTCTCAGTCGTCTGGGTTTCCAGAGATTACGAGAAACTCTGGCTCCTGGGAAAGAGCGATACAGCCTGATTAATTCTCCCTCACAAAGAATTACAGCATTTGGAAGTTTTCTTGCAAAGTGGAGTAGAATCAATTTGTTATAATCTCTTTTTATAATCTCTAATAAATATTTCACCTTTTTATTCTGGAGCAGAAACGTGCTCTAAAAATGCACAGCCACAGTGAAATGTCTTTTGATGTGAATATATATGAGTCTGTAAGACTGAATTTTTTCTAGTACTTGTTAGGTACAAATACCTTCCTAAAGTTAATGAGTACAAACATATTTTATTATGTCTTGAGGTTTTTATTTGTTATGGAACAAATAAAAGTAAAAGTAGGCTCTAGACTCCATGTTCTGATTTGGAATTGGACATGATTCAACAATTTATATTTTGTTACATATAATTTTCTTTATTCTCAAACCCCAGGCATGCTTGATGCACAAACAGCAAAAAAGGAGAATTGCATTTCTCACTTTATTATGCATACAGAAAAACACTCACATTATATTTGGATTCTGAGTCTTTCCTCTCATGAGCATTTTAAGAGCTTGCAGTTTAAAAGGAAAAAGAAATGAAATTTAGTTTGGTGCAGAGCAATACATGTTATACCCCAGTCCAGCAAAAAATCCCACACTGCATCCTAACATTCCGTCAAGTTTTTTACTGAATTCGGAGTCATGTCTATTTCTACAGGAATGAGAAAACAAGCAAACAAGGTGGTCATAGAACAGCCACAGAGTGGATTGTTTCCTCTTTGTGCTTTGGTTCAGCACTATTACAGCACTAATACTCCAGTTCTGCTTCTGGGAGGAGCTGCAATTCACATAAAAAATTGTATTATTTCACTTGCAGTTTTCAATGGCATTGTGGGCAGTAATGTCAGAGAAAGATTTTAGTTTGATCCTAAGAAAGGAAAGACAGTGTGTTTAGATTAAAGCTCATATTCTGTGTTTCTATCAACATTTAAATGGATTGCAGCATAGCTGCAAAGACTGAGCTTGCTTCAGGCTCAGAATAAGCTCCTTGGTTAGGAAGTAGCAGTTATTTCAACACAACATTATCTCTCCATGTTAATTTATTTCATTATAGTGATTTATAGTTGATACTGCTTTTGTCTCACCTTGATGGTTGCAAAGACATTATTCACTATCAGACACTGTGCCTTTTGTCCAATTTTCTAAATGTCACTACTAAAAGAAACTATGCAAAACATTTTAATTAATACTGAATACAATCAAAGTGAAGAGAAAAATGTTCATTGTACTACTTCAGAAAAAAAAAACCCAAACCTTGAGTTATAATAAATTAATCCGTCCATGTTCCCATTTGTAGCATAACAGTGAACTATAGAGGTTATTCAAACAGCGTGATCCCATTTTCATCATTTAGGCGTATTTAATTTTTTAACATTTTTACAATATTTGCTGGTCTTTATGATCTAAGTGTATAACTTGTGCTTATTTGTTTATAAGTTCAATATTTTTAGAAGAAAAATTGAAGGAAACTATCGTATAGAGAGAAGTTTGAGAGAAAATATAGAAAGCTACTCATGCTATGAATTTTATAATTACAGTGTTAATAAAGGATTATTGAAATGCTAACAAGGTAGAGATACATTCTGACCTTCATTATTATGATTTTCAGTTCACTTACTATAAATTTTGCATAAAGATAGTGCTAGAACTGTTTATTTTGGTCAGATTATTTTATCTAGGCATTTGTTTGCTAGATTTTCTAATAATTTATCTAACACCTCTGGCATTTATGACTCTTTACCTGGGAAAAAATTTCAACATAGGTCTCCCACTATACCAGTGCCAAGTTACCTTTGTGATATAATGTTTTATGTTTAGTTCTTTTTACGAATCGTATGCTTCTCACGAGAAAATTTTCAGAGCTGCAACTTGAAATGACTTAAATTTATTGTGTAAATAAACTGAAATCAAAAACCTTGAGGTAGAAGTGCTGCATCCTGTAATCAGAAGGTAATATTTTTCTCCAGACTGTTGAGAGCCTTCATTTTTATTCTCTTTGCATTTTTAAAATGAAATTGTAAAGTATATTGCAACCTTGCAACTTTTTCAAAATATTTTGCATGGAATTTCAGAATTTGCAGATGCAGTATTTATTTTTATTGCCATTATTTTTTCCCCATATGAGAAAATATACCTCCTGGTAAATCAACCTGACAAATTAGTGTATAAGCTAAAGGCATGACCTCTTCCTCCTTATTTTCTAAGTTTTTGTTTGTTTGTTTGTTTTGTTTGGTTTTTTTTGGTTTTTTTTTTACAGCTCATCCTTAGAAAGAAAATCAATGGAGAGCCTATTTTGAAAGGATGTTTAGAACTCAACTCATGTTTCTTCAAATCATATTTAAAATTTTAAGTGAAATTTTAAAATATTTTATAGGAGGATAGACCAAGTGAATAAAGGAAGACTTTGGATGAACTTGTGAAGATAGTGCCTTCTTAGTGTTTCATTGAATGTTGAACGTGTATAAAACTGTCTCAAACTGAGAAATTGAACACCTTACCTACACCTCTGCAATTCATAATGGTGGAGATTATAGAGATACAAAAAAATGATCCTTTAAAACAAACAAACAAAAAGAGAATCCCTGAAGCTAACTTTAAAGGTTAAACAGTCTTTCTTTCTTTCTTCTTCTTTGCTTCATCCTTTGATATTGCCAGCTTCTTTATTTAGTCATTTTAAATTCCAAGCTGCTCAGCTGGTTGATGGAGCCTCTTAGTGTAGTAATGATATAAGCCTTCATTCCTTCTTTTAAAAAAGAAATATCCATGAATAAATGAAAATTATCTCTCTGCTGCCATGTCAGTCTCCTAAGACTTCTCATCTGAGAACTGGTACCTGTTTGATAGAGGTATGAAAGTGACATTTATTTAAGAGTTTTGTATTTGCTGCTTGAGAGTTCCCTATCTTCTCTACACTTCATGTTAGTCCTCCTCTATCTTAGAGTAATCACCTCTGCATACAGGAGAAATCCATTCACTTCTGACTCGTGGTAAATTTTATCTGTGGAGGAGGACCAAGGCTCGAGCACAATTTCGATTTTTAAGTTGTTTCCGTACGTTTACATACAACTGGGATATAAAACTACTTACTAAAAAAAAGATAATCCTCTTGCCACTGAGAAGCTGTAAAACCCTTTAGATATGAATTTAATACAGAAAGAATGCCTAGGAAAATAAGGATCAACTGAATCTGGGCTGACAATGTGACTTGGAGATATACAGAGAAAAATAGCCTGGAGTAACTAAATGTACTGTCTCAGTCCACAGAGAGAAGGCTATTGCCTATCCAACAGAAGGGCCAAAAAAAGGAGCAAGGTAAAAGAGAGGAAATGAAAGGACTGAACTTGTGAAATCTCCCCAGCACACAGCTTTCCCTGTTAGCAGAGGTGAGTTGTGTGTGTAAATGGGCTGTATGACAAACCCTAAAGAGGTAAAGCTGTGATCATCAAACTCTTTTGTTTGTATTGACTTCATCAAACAGCTAGGGCTCGTGGGGAAAATGGGTTTGTACATTCAGAACAGCAGTTGCAGTCTGAAAGGGGAAACACTGCTGAGCTATAAACTCAGGACATAATGAAGACTTGAGTGTCTGGTGCAGAGTTAGGCAGTGGAAGTGAAGGGAGGTCACTGCGAAGTGTTTTGCTAGACTTCTGTTGAACTGATGACAATTTTCTTCTGTTGAGAAGGAACTCACCAGGGAGAGTTTAGGGCTTTTAGTATGCCATATAAAGTCTCACTCCCATGATTTTAGTTCCTTAGTCCATCTACTCTGAAATATATTCTAGGTTTCATGTTAAAGCATGAAGAAAAACTACACAGAAAAACAGTTAATCATTTTTATGCCAATAATTTGCTGAGTAGGATTAGGACTAGCCAGTTAAAGATATGATATTTACAGACATAAGGGTTTGTGTATTCACTGGGAATTGAAACATATTGCAACTGGTCAACATAATGGCTTTCACTTATCTAACTGAAAATTGGGGTGTGTCTTACACAATTCAGACTAAATGTTAAGGAAATAAGTTTTTAAGAAAGACTAATTTAAAATAAAAACAGAATCTAGTAAAAACCAAAGTTAATTTCTTTTAAATGCTCACTTAAAACATCAATGAAGGAAGATTTTCATTAAATATAGGTAGCAGGACAGCTTTATTAAAAAATTGCAACTTTTCTCCTTTTGAATTAAAATAAAGTCAGTAATGTTCATTATTTATATTTAAGGTCATATGTGAAATATCTGCACATTATTTTGATCTACCAGACAGAGTTCAGAAATGCAAAAATTACTACATGTTCAATATGTTATATAAATTCACATATGAAGAATTTTTGTATACATAGATAAAACATTCACTCAGTGGGAAAAGAAAGTACATTCTACTATATTTTGGAAAGAAAGTATTTTAACCTTATTTTCCAATGCAATAATTCAGGCCACAGGAAAAAAATACTGTAATATTATATGGATTTTCAAAGAGTTAGTGAAGAAAAGACAAGGCACAAAGAGTTGAGAACAACAACATGGCAATGAGTTTGGGGAAGGTTTATGGTGGTGTCTAGTTTTAAGCATTTATTGCAGTGGAGATAAACTCAACTTATACCTTTAGGGTGTCAATTGCAATACAGTTGGCCAGAATGTTCCCAGATACCTGATTTAATAAGAACCAGGTAAAGATAAAAACAGACAAAGGAATTAGACTGAAGTTTGAAGGCTAGAGGCATAGAACATGACCTAAACACTGCTTGATATTCGTTCAATATTTGTTTGATTGTTATGACAAATGAGATTAAAACTGATGCTTTGCTGGCCAGTGACAGTGATATGAGAGAAAAAAAAAAAACAACCCAAAAAATGTTTCAATGGAAATATTTGCTCTGGTAGTCAATAGTCTGAAAAATTAATCAAGCCTAGACAGGAGGAGAAATGAGCACACACAAGGTGTCATGGCAATTAGTAATGTGTATCAGAAATTATATTCCTGTAAATTAAATCATTATCTAATTTAGATTTTTAATCAATAATTCTTCTTCAATAAAAAACTCACGAACTATTATTATTCTCATCAATAGTTAAACAGGTGATTTCAGAAGCAGCATTTTGAGTATGTTTTCAGGGAAATATATGTTTCTGGGTAACCTGACAACTGAACTCAATGATCTATTGAAGACCATAGGTCTTCTTTTAAAGTAAAACTTAATTTGCAAGAGAACACAGCAAATGGCAAAAACTCCCTCTAAATTTCTCACAGAAAACTGCATCTCAGATTCTTTTGGTGGCAGCGTGAGGAAAAATGCTATGCTATGGTTTCATATCTACTATAATAAAGCTTATCTGAGGTACTCTGAAGGTGCTCCAACCAGAAATCATGAATCAAAGAATTTATATGGGTCTGTTTATTACTTGATTTAAAACCTTGCTTTAAATGTCCTAATAACATGAAGTTTTTGTGTACTCATCTCTGTGACTGGTGTTTAAACACCAATGGTGGTAAATGGTACTGCATCTGGCTGGTCATCAGTCACCTCTGGTGTCCCCAGGGTTCTGTGCTGGGGCCAGTCCTGTTCAATATCTTCATAGATGACATGTATGGGGGTATTGAGTCTTTCATTAGGACATTTGCAGATGACACTAAGCTGAGAGCCTGTATAGATCTGTTGGAAGGTAGGATGGCTCTGCAGGGGAACCTAGAATGTTTGGATGGATGGACGGAGTCCAATAGGATGAAGTTTAATAAGTCCATGTGCTGGGTCCAGCATTTTGACCACAATAACCCCCTGCAGTGTTACAGGTTGGGGACAGTGTAACAGGTCTGGACAGTGCCCAGGCAGAAAGGGGCCTGGGAGTGCTAGTGACAGCAGCTGAACATGAGCCAGCTCTGTGCCCTGGGGGCCAAGAAGGCCAATGGCATCCTGGCCTGGATCAGGAATGGTGTGGCCAGCAGGAGCAGGGAGGTCATTCTTCCCCTGTACTGGACACTGGTGAGGCCACACCTTGAGTGCTGTGTCCAGTTCTGGGCCCGCAGTTTGGGAAGGACATTGAGACACTGGAGTGCATCCAGAGGAGGCAACAAGGCTGGAGAGGGGCTGGGAACACAAACCCTGTGAGAAAAAAACTGAGGGAGCTGGGCTTGTTTAGCCTGGAGAAAAGGAGATTCAAGGGTGACCTTATCACTCTCTACAACTTCCTGAAAGCAGGATGTACTCAGGTGCAGGTTGGTCTCTTTCTCCAGGCAGAAACTGACAGAAGTAGAGGATGCAGTCTCAAGCTGCACAAAAGGAATTATAGATCGGATATTAAGAAGAAGTTTTTATGGAAAGAGTAATAAATTAGTGCAATGCTTTGCCTGAGAAGGTGGTGGAGTCACCATCCCTGGATGTATCTAAAAAAAGACTGGAGTGGCACTTAGTGCCATGGTGTTAGGGCATGAGTTGGACTTGGTGATCTTGGAGGTCTCTTCCAACCTAGTGATTCTGTGATTATAATCTGTATGAAAACAGACATATTTTTCTAATTTTGGAATTCACATATAGCAGAATTTTGTGTATGGGCAGTTTAAACAACTTTGTACAGAGTAATACTCTTTCCAAGATGAAGGTGGAAAAATATGTTCCTTTTTCAGTGAAAATGAGAGCTTGGACTAAGACTATGGCAGCATTTTGATGTTCTGCAGAAAACTCCATGACAATGGCTTAGCTTTGCCCTGCTGAACCTGGGGTGTTGAAATTATCAGTGCCCTTTCTAGCCTGTTTAGGCTGTTTTGTTTGGGGTTTTTTTTTCTTATTTTTTAATTATGAAAAAGCAATAATTAGGATTTAATTTCTGTGCTCTTCTGTAATCTTTACAAACATGGGAAATGCATGTAAAATTATGTAAACCACTTGTTTGCATGCACAGTGAAAACTACAGAAATCTCATTTTTCAGGCTGTAGCAGGGAAGAAAGTCACAAAATGGTGGAGTGGTATCAACTGCAAAATAAGCCACTTGACAATAGAAATAATAATAATAAAAATTATCTATTAAATGATCTATTTAAAAATCTTGGCTTTTACCACAACAATACTAATAAGGAATGTAAAGGTGACTGATCTATTTGATGACAAGAGAATCACAATTGAAAGTGTTAGATATTTCCTATGTGCATTTTTTTGATATTAAGTACTGAATATAATGTATCTAAAATCCTTTGCACATCTTTATTTAATTAATTAATTTGATTGCTTTATTTACACTGCTTTCTACACTGCAAGAAAGCAAAGTGAAGGATTTTATTTATTTTCTTGTCTTTCATATCTAGCAAAGGGAAAGAAATTAACAGAATATTACAGATTTCTGTGAGTTTGTCTGGGGACTGAATTTGACATTGTGTTTTTAGAACTATTTGTGACTTAAAAAAACCCTGCTGGCTTTGAGACACCTTCAGTTTTTGAAAACTGTTTTATACAGTTGATCAGAAGTTTCCCTCCAGCATGTTAGTTTTTCAAGAACCTGTTTACACATCTTCCTTTACACCACACTGGCAACACAGAGGGGATTTAAAATGAAAGTAATTTACCTGCAGGTCTATAACAGATACAAGACAGCTCATATGCCACTACTAAAGATTCATGAAACCTCAGGATCAGTATCCATTATCCATCAATTTTTTTCAAATCACACCTAAAGGTATGTTATGACCTGGTTATTAAAATTATAAGGGAGATGCCTCTGCCCCAATTAAGGTGCAGACGAGATCATATGCAGAAGTTGAGAATATGGATTTTATTTAACAGTAAATTTGAAGCAGAGAGAGAGAGAAAGAAATAGAAAAAAGAGAAAGAGAATGACAGAGAGACAGACTAAGCAGAAAATATCACTACTCTGTGGATCCTGAAAGGATCCCATGATACTCTTCTTCCAGTCTTCTTGGTGGTGAGGGTTCCTCAAAAACATAGAGTCTGTTGGATTAATATACATTCAAGCCAGGTGAGAATGTCCAGATAGTTCCCCTGGAGGTGTGTGGGGAGGCAAGTTTGCACTGTCTGTTGCAACAGACTCTGGGTCTGTTTGCATTGCCTCAGCAATGAGTCTGGGAGGCATTTTGGGAGGTCTTTGAAGGATTATGATATGTCCTCTGCTGCTCCTCACATGGATGTCCCATGGATGTGGCCTTCCTGGGGTTGGGAGTTCAAGAGATGAGCCAGTTTGTGTAAGGGAGGATGGGTGTTCACTGCCTCTGTCCAGAGATCATTTCACACACCCAAAACCTCCTCCTTGCCACTTGGTTTGAGGGGGAAGGTGTGCAAATCTGGCCACAGAAGATGAGTCTATGGGTTTGGGCTCCCCTATCCCAAACCCAGCCAGGGATGACTTTCAGGATAGCTCCTGATTTTGGCTATCTTGTGGATGTATTTTTCTCCCTTAGCCTTGTTTACTTTTCCCTAGACTTAAGATAAATGGACAATAGCATCACCTTTATATTGTGTCAAGTTGCCTTAAACTCCTTAACTGACAGTCCAGAGTTCCAGTCAGAAGGCATATTCAGGGAAGGGTGGGCATAGGTGGTCACAGCTTCTTTATACAATTTTGCCATAATAGGCAAATAGTCCTTCATAATAATGTCTAAGCCATCAACCATAACATTTCACTTTCACAAGGTACCAGGAAACAAGAGGATAATGAGATAAATACAATCCTTCATTTGTTAGAATGCTATAGTAATAATAATAAATACAATTGATTAAATTCCAAATTCTGATTTTTCTGTTTCAGAAAAAGGTTAGTAAAGGCAAAGCAGATAGAAATACTGTAGGCTGTGCTGATTATGGGATAGAGTTAATTTTATTCACAGTGGCTGGTAGAGGGCTGTGTTTTTTATTTTTGTTGAACACAGGGTTGATAATACAGAGATTTTGTTGTTGAGAAGGGCTTACAAACAGCCAAGGTCTTTTTTGCTTTTTGTAGTGTCATGCTTGAAAGGAAGTTGGTGCGTGCTTGGGAGTCTGGGGGAAGACACAGCCAGAACAGATGATTCAGAATGATCAAAGAGATATTCCTGACAGTATGCCATCCTGCTCAGTATATAAAAGTGGAAGGAAGAAGAAGGAAGGGGAGATGTTTGGAGTGATGGTGTTTGTCTTCCCAGATCACTGTTACACATGATGAAGCTCTGCTCTTCTGCAGATGGCTAAACACCTGCTGGCCCATGGGAAATGGTAAATGAATGCCTGGTTTTGCTTTTCTGTATTACACTGTCTTTACCTTAATCAATGGGTGTCCTTCCTTTTACCCTTCTGATTCCCTCTCTGATCCCACTGGTGGGAGAGTGAAGGAGTGGCTGAACAGGCCTTGGTAGCTGACTGGGGATAAAGCACAACAAAGGCCTGTAACATTTTTACATGAACATGTAACTGACTTGTAGCTTTGGGGGAAAAAAAACCAACAAAAAACCCCACAAAACTTCTACCACAAAATAAAAAAATAAATTGATCAAGATACTATGTTTTAGTATAGTTCTTTCTTTTCTTTACTGAAATATCCAGTATTATTACCTACTTCCTACTGAGTATTTCTTTGGATTGCTCCTGAAGTTTCAAAAATTGAGTTTCTTTGATGGTGTTCTTCTTTATTTACTGATATCTTACTTGGGAGATGAAAGTACTTAATAAAAAGTTGATTATTGCTCAAATATGCATAAAGAATAACATACTAGCAAAACATTGCATCATAGTTTGAATCACAAAAATGTTAGTGCTAAACAGCACTTGACACAATTTTAATGATCAGAGTTAAATGTCGCATTTGAAAATGAAAGAGAATGGAAAAGGTGTTGACTTGTTGAATTAAGTTAGATCAGTTTGTAAAATCAGTTAACACTCCAGTAAGGGATGGGCAGCTTGCAAGGGGTTAATATGTTCTTAGAACTTTGAAGTCTAAATTACTTTTAGAAAGTAATATCCATATGGTACCTTGAAGGAAGGCCTAAGCAGTAAACTTTAACTGCTGCCTGAGTTGGCAATCATTTCATAGAGACAAGACACTGCACAAGAAATTGCTCTATAAATAAGATCCCTTACAGAAGAATTAAAATGAAATTCATATTATTGGTCTTCACTAGGAGCCATAAAAAACACAGTAGAGCCAGGAAGTGGCACTTGTTTCAAATCACTGTTAGAAGCACCTGAAGGACACCCCTAAAGTCAGCTTGATCAATGATGATGAATGCATTGGTCAAGCTTTCTGTGCAACTGTAATGCATTTAGAAGCCTTGAGGAAATTCATCTGGCAGAAAGAGATAGGACATATATGAGATATTCCTACTGCAGAGATTTTCCTGTGAACATTAATCCAGATATGTGCCCTACCTTACTAAGCAAAGTATCTCTAAACTCTTCCCTGTATCGTCTCCAAATCTTTTGGGATTTCCCCTGTTCTCATCTCCTTGATAAAAGATCTCTGAAGTGTGACCTGTTTTTTGTGGTTTGAAAGGAGATACACGGTCATACTGTCTGGATGAGACTTAATGATCCCCCCTGTCAAATCATGTATTTTGTTAGCAGTGACAAGAAAGAAACTCTTATATGATTGCATTGTATCTCTGCTGTGCCTGGATGCTGATATTCTGTGATCATTTACACAAGGCTGTCAGTACTGGAAAAATGTCACATGAAGGTTTAAACATTTGACCTGTAAATCTGATGGGGATGATGGCTGCAGGTAGGTGGAGGTGGGAGGGATAGGAATTGAAAAGTGTATGTCACCTATTTGAATGAAGGCTTCATTCTATCATAGAAGAGGCAGGCAGAAAAGAAAAAAATTGCTGGAACCAATGTCAGGAGCCTAAAGTATCCAAACCAGAAAGCAAGAAATGATATATCATTACCTAAAGTGAACTGGATTACTGGAGCCCTTCCATGAAAGTCATGATTTGTTCTCCTTTATAATTTAATTTTTTTCTTCAGACACTACAATCCATGTGCAAAATATTCCAAACTAATACTCATATGGCACTTTATGAAGGAGAGTGATGGATATTCTGGAGGTAGCAGTGACATTGATGGCAATGCATAGCAAAACAGACCTGAAAATGTTTGAAATTTGTTTCAAATAAAGATTATTTCAAGTTGCTGGTATTTTGAAAATTGTTTTCAGTCAATTTCATGCCTTTGAAAAATGACAGATTAATGTCATCAGGACTATCAATCTGCTATTATTGCACACAACAGATATGTGCCTGTCAGCTGCCATAGCTGTGAACTTTAACCACATTCCTTAAGGGTGATAAGATAGCATCCAAATTGTTTAACTACTTTGATATCTGGAGAGTATGTTGGGAGGTGTATTGAGAATACAATACCTGATAAAATTGAGAACAAAAATTTTATTATAAGCAATATCTGTCCATTTTTCTGTTTGCTGATAATTAGATAATTAATAAACAGCAGCTAGTCACAATAGCTCAAACAATTTAAATGTCTCCAGAAATAGTTCACTAAGATGTTTATTAATAATTGTTTTGATTTAGTGTTTTCCAGTAAGTAAAAATGTACTGTAGATGTTTGTGGGTTTAAACTTGTGAACATTATGTTCACAGATGATATATCTTTCTGCTTGATTTTTCTTTTCCTTTCAAGTGTTTAATTTTAATTCATAGAATCATATAATGTTTTTGGTAGGGCCTTAAAATTTATCAAGTTCAGTTTCTTCTGTCATGGCCAATTCAGGCTCCAGAAGAGCTCTAAAATCCTGCACATAAACTTTTGCTCACAAAGAACCAAGAACACAGATTTCAGCATTCTATGTCTTTCCTGAACTGCAGGTCCTGTTTCTGAATTTAGCAGATAATGTAAAAAAAAGTGAGAAGTCAACGAAATGTTAACATCTTACTCAATTATAAATTGTCTTGGATAGAATTTGAACATATTCTTTCTTTAGTTTTGTTAAATTAAGACCTAAACCAATTTTGTCTTACTATTAAGTCTGTTAATAACAACATCAATTAGTGTTAATTTCGGCAGTGTAACTGAAAACTGCTTCATAATTCACATTCTTGAAGAATGCCAGACTGAGCAACAATTTTCAGTTTCTTTTGCCCTGATTCTGTACTCTCACAGAGACTGCTGCAAGGTGCTTACAGTTGTGTATTAAACAGTCTTGAATCAATAGACTGGGTATGAACTCACAACTGTGCTATATATTTCTCCATTAGCTGGGGATGATTGTAACAGATCTATGCACAAGAAAAGAAAACTAAAAACTTTATAATGCTGCAATTTTATGCCCCATTGAAATACAAACAAAGAATTATTGTTTACTTAAGGCTTTATAATGTTTGAATTAAATGTTCTGCAACTACATTTCCTTCACTGATGACACATTAGGACAAGATAGTATCTAAGACTCAAACAAATGATTATTCAGGACAAATTTCATGATTTATAATGCAAGAGTCAAGCTCATTCATGTTCTGAACATTCTTGTAAGAACATTTAATTTCTTGAGAAGAAAACTTTGACATGAATGACAGAGTAGTTAGGATTAAGTATAGATCTCATCATCATGCTTCATTACTTTAAGGCTAGTAAGTACTGTATGTGGTTTCCAAAGTTGGTTTATTTTGCACATTAGTCACAACCATGCTCTTTTAGATATGACAATTAAATAGTCCATTAGTCATTTTATAGGGTATTTATTCACCAACCAAGAGGAAATTGTTATTCTGCTCTGAGATGAGCTGGGTAATTCCTGACAGATAAAATCAGAAACCTTTATCACAAATGTGCACATATCCAGATGCCCACCTTCAATTAATTCCAGCAGCACGGTTTATTACCCTGTCTTTATGGAGTGCTTAAGTACCTGCACAGTAAAGTTCCTTAGCTCAGTGGCAAATTAGGTGCTGGATCACAGAGCGTGTCTCTCAGGAAAGGCAGTACAATGCCTAAGGTCAATTAAGTTTAGTTTTGGCATAGCTTACAGATTCACTTTTTAGGTCACCTAAAATGACATAATTCACAAAATCAGTTCTGATATCTTTAAAGTATTGTTTGAGACATCTGGCAGCCTTGAAGAGAAGTAAAAATATTTTTGTCTTCTTTGGCCAAGGCAAGCCCTGCTGTCTATTTGCAAGGTCGTAGCTAGCAGATCACAACAATTTGAGCAAACAACTCTGTTGGGGTCTGGAGCATTTCTTGTATGAGGACAGACAGCAGGAGCTGAGCCTGTTTAATCTAAAGAAGAGAGAAGGAGAGGGGATCTCATCAATGGGTATAAATATCTCAAAAGCCTTCATCAAGAGTGCTCAGACTCTTTTCAGTCGTGCCCAGTGACAGGATTAGGAACATGAAGTAAAACATAAGAAAGTCCACCCCAACATGAGGAAGAACTTACTTACACTGAGGGTGACAGAACACTAGAACAGGCTTCTCAGAGAGGTCATGGAGTCTCCCTTTCTGGAGATACACAAAACCAACATTCCTGTGTAATCTGCTCAGGGTGACCCTGCCTTGGCATGGGAGTTGGACTAGGTTATCCCCAGGTCTCCCTTCCAGTCCTAACTGATCTCTGATTCTATGATTTTCTATGAAGCATCCACTCATATAGGTAGACTGTAAATCTGACTGAGGAAGACCATGTTCCAGCCTGACAGCACACAATAATAAGTGAAGTGCCTCCTATAGTTACTTCTTTTGCATGGAAAACCTGTTCTTTACTCCATGGCATTGGTGTAATATCAAACATACATGTTAAGTCACATGTTTCAATTATGACTGATGTTTAAACAGCTCTGATCTGAGAGGGAGGGAATGAGGAAAAATAAAGGGGCTGCTGAGGAAAAGTGAGCACAAAATCTTCAGAGATGAAAAATGTTGCAATATCTTGAATCTTACGTGATGCAATGAGAACAGATAAAATAATTCCTTATGATGACTTGATCTTGGTTGTTTGCCAGATGTCTCCCCACCCACTCTCTCACAGCCAGTCCTCAACAAGACAGAGAAAGAAAATAACATAGAAAAGCTCATGGGTCATGATAAAGACAAGGGCACTTATCAAGTATTTTCATGAGCAAAACAGACAAGACTAGGAAAATTAGTTTGACATATTGCCAAGTAAAATAGAATAGGATGATGAGAAATAAATGATAAAACTAAAGCACCTTCTTCCCTATAACCTTTTTCTTCATAGGTTCAACTTCACTCTTCCATCCCTGATTCCTCTATTTATTTTCCTCAGAGAACTGGAGCAGAGAGATGGAGAACAGAGGCTTGAGGTCAGTCCATAGCAGCTCCTCTCTGCCATTCCTTCTCCTAACACTTTTTGGAAAAATCAAAGGAGAGGGGTTGGTTATTGACTGTAGCTAATGTGATGTGTTGATGTATGCAATGGAGATGGCTAAAAGGTGAGGGAAAGCTATTTTACTTGGAGATGAGTTGTTTACCTAGGACAATTATTTACATAAAGTTCAGAGAAATACTAGAAGAAATATACTTCTCAACAATAGCAACACTTCTGTTCAGTGTTTAAAGGGTGGTTAAGCATTGAAATAGCCTTGAGAGGTGGTTGAGTCACCATCTCTAAAGGTATTTAGAGCTGTAAATGTGACACTTAAGGACATGATTTAGTGTTTGACTTGGCAGTACTGGATTAATGATTGGACTTGATTACCTTAGTGACCTTTTCCAACACAAATATTTGTATGATTGTGTGATTAAGAAAGCAGAACAATGTATTTCACCTTAGGCAGGATTCCAAGGTGTTTCTGGTTATTTTAAACAGATTATACTCTTGACAGTATTTAATTGGTATAACTTATAAAATGAAATTTAGGATATGTTTTGATAGCAGGGTCCAGCCTCTGTTTTTCCCAGTTGAGAATACAGATCCTATATATCCGTGCTTGTGATGTCTGCAGATTGTCATTAAGACCCTTCTTACTTCCAGGTCTGAACTCAACACAGAAACCTCATCACATGAACATTTTCTTGTGCTACTCAGGTGTAGACCAGACACACCACCACCACCACCCCCTATGACAGAGATACCTTAATCTGATTTTGATGTGCTGGCTGGCTGAATTTCTGTCCAGTCACCAGGGGGATAGCTCAAAAAGCTATAAAGTCAGATATTACTCCTGGAACCAGTGGCAGCCAGTAGCTTTATCTGGAATCCATGAAGACTGCTATGCTACAGAAGAAATTCAAGAGGACCCTGTAATCCCTTCCACTTGAAGAGTGCTGCAAATGGCAGAAACAACACTCAGGAAAGTAAAGAAGTTTTGATAATTTGAGATACTGGTTTCAGCCCTCCAGCAAAGCTAAAACAGCAGGTGGTTTAAAACAACACACCATGCCAGACAGATGCAATATCCCTGAGAACCTACAATCCACCAATAACACTTATATTATATTCTTCTGAAACCCAGAAGAATAAATCACACCACTAAAACAAAATTATGAATATGTGATTTGTACTTAATGTTAATTTAGTGAAATGGGCCCTTTTAAACATGCATATTTAGTTCGTCTGACTCATTCACCCTAAACTAAAATTTTAAAATATAATCTCTTAATAAGTTTAAATATCAGCCATGTTTTATTAGAAGGATGCTCAATTTCTGAATTAATAGGCCTCTCTTCTTCAAGGTACTAGCAATATTTAGCTAACTTTTGCTTTGAAATTATCCACAGTAGTTCATGTTGTGAGAAAATTAGTACATAATTCCACTAACAGTCACAGGAATTAATCCTCAAAATTTCATCTTACTGACATGGAATTCTATCCTCATGAGTCTGCTATGTTCCTTGCAGCATTTCAAAGATAATTATTCTTGATCTACTTTCATGACCTTTCGAGTTCCATTCTGTTAACGTTTTGAGGTTTTTTCCTTAGACTCTCTGAGTCTCTTCCCATATTTGCTGCTCCTTGTGTCCTTGTGTCAATCTTCATTTCATATTTTGCATGAGCTGTATGCACAAGCAGATGAGCAGAGTTTAGAAAAGCTTAAAAATACATTCAGGAGCCTCACATTACTGCTTTGTCCTTGTAGATTAAAGGGTCACATTTGAGAACAGAAACTATAAACAAAGTCATGAAGGAGGTCTGCCAAATTGATAATGATGTTTTAGCAATTATACCTGTATCTGAATCCTTTAACAAAATATCAAGAGTAAGCTCTTTATTTTCATCAATGCACGAGTGAAATCATCGATGAATCCACCCATTACAGGTTGTCCTACAGCCAAGTCTGTTTGCTTGAATCAGATGAAGAGTCAGGTTCCCTGAACTCTGATCATGTCCATTTTATGAAATTGCTGTGTTAGTTTTGGCTTCATCCCTTAGGGACCATCAGCACAATCATTATGTTAAGCAGCACTTCATTCTTGGGCTAGTCTCTTTAATTATATTAGCTGATTATAGACATGAACAAAAATGGCAGAACTGAAGACAAATGGATTTTCCAGCATGGTTCATTAAATTCAGTTCATTCAAATACCTTGCAAGGATGTCAAATAGGTGAAAATATGTAATATAGGCAAATCAAAACTGATTATAAAAGCTGCTGAAGAAATCAGAGTAAGATAAAAGTTGACATAAAAGGTTAATTTAAGCGGTGAGATTGCTTTAAGTCCATTGGTTTAAAATTGTTGTATAAGTCCACTGTGCTAAAATAATCTAATAGCTGGTTTTCAGCTTGTTGCACTCTGTCTTCTAGTTTGTGCAGACATTTTGAAAATTGCCTTCATGTAGCTTGGATACCAGTAAAAATACCTCTTTATATCAGCTTAGGATAGAGGACAAAGCCATTGCATAAACTGTCTAAAAAGCGTGCAGCTAAACCATGATGATATCAAGGGCATGCAGCCACATTGAACAGAACCAGAGAGACTGGAGTTTGGGATGGCAGCACAGTCACTGAGAAATGTCTCCTTTTCTTATAGGTAAGCCTTCGAGACAGCAGGCACAGACACTTCTTGAGGTGAGCACAGAGGGCACAGCTCCTAGGAGTGACACTGCACTACTTGGAAAGCAAATCCTAACTTGAGGTGCTACTTGATGACCTAAGGTTCTCAATCCAACAGTACTTTCAGTACTACCAGAGTACTGACATGGGCAAAATAAATATAGTATCTTGCTAGCATAAATGTAGTTTTGTTATTTCCATACAGATTTAATCTTTGTACTGTGAACATACCCTTATTTATTCAGTGGTGACAGTAGTAGCAGAATTTTTACATTTGTCAAGTTCCTCTCAGAATTCTACTTCTGTAGAAATTTTTGCTATGAAAATTCTGAAGTGACTTTTTGGTCTTATGGGATTTTTTTTCACTCCAAAATTTATTGATATTTTGATGGGTTTATGTTTAAGAATGTTGTCTCATTGTGTGGCTTTGTTATACATAGAAGATGTGGAATGGATGTTAGATATTAACTTGCCAAGAAGTTACATTGCTGTGAAGGACAGAGGCCAGGGAATATTCTGTTACAAGCAATTTACCTGGCTTGATGCAATAAACTGTGGTTTTTTTATATTACTAGCAGTGTTATTACTAGGTTGGACCCACATTGCCTTGACTAATATCCATGTGATACTAATTATAAATAATAAGTCTATAATTACTGGTATCATTACCATTCTGAGTCAAGAGTTTAAAGCATACAATAACACTAATACAACTAATAGAAGATGGATTCTGTTGTTTCAGAGTTCATACATGATCACAGATCTTTAATCCAAAGAATTTAGTTTAACTAGTTAAGAAAAAATGTTATCCTTATATGTTGTGACACATTTCTACTTTAAATACTAAGGCGCTAGGAAAATTCATATTCCTTAATTACACAATCTAAGACTTTCTTAAATATGTGATTATTATGAAACCCATATTCCTTTGAATTCAGTAGCAAAGGCCCCCCAGATTTCAGTGAGTCCAGAACTTTGTTCATACATTGTTTTCCCATTCCTTTTGAAAACTATCCACTCCAGAAGTCCTTCTAAAAATTCAAAGTTTATATTTGTTCTCTCTTCACTCTCCTCTATAGTGTCACCATTTAAGTATTGCTGTGTGGTACAGAATGAATGTCAAGTAGTCCCCATTTATAAGGGGTATAGATTTGAAGTGCTAATATGCTAGCTATTGACATTTCTAAAGAATACTGCTGATTGATATTCTGCCGCCCAGAAGCATCTTTTAAACACTAGAGCAAAGGGTATACATCAACAGTAGCTGTACTCAAACATAACGTTCTGACAGCATGGGATAACAGACACTATTTCTCCTTCAAGTCACGGAAAATTCAGTTTTAAACCTAAGGGTACATGAGACCTCTGAAGATTTACTTTCTTAGATTTTAATTTCTCTCACACTGTCCTTTTTTTCTACCTGCAGGCAAATGTCATCAGCACTGTACAATTTCTGGTGCAGTTATATTGACCCCTAACATTCTGTATTAGCTAATCTATTGATATTTTCCTTAAATACTCTCTGAATAATTGTTTTGTCAACCCTGCCCTTAAAGGCAAGTAAAATCCAAACAAATCATCAAATCCAATCAGCAGAGCTATGGATAATAACAAAGTGAATACAGCTGACTCCAGCTAGATTCTTCTTGCTGCAAGACAGAGAAGATTGTCATCACTCCACACCTCCTAACTGTAGGACACATATTTGAGAATTGCAGACAAGATTATTGTAATAATTTCTTCCTAATCCTGTTTCCTTTGTTCCTGTGATGAACTGCCTGGATGCAGCACCTTCCATCACAGACAACCATGTCATATAATCCCTTTCATAAACTTAAGTCATTAAAAAGTACTTAGGCCTCTTGATCTTGCTATTGGTGTTTTGCTGAATACCATCACAGATCTTTTTGTTAGAATTTGTCTTATATTTCTGACCCTTCTTTGGTTCAAAGCTATTTTTTTACCCGTTTGATCTCTTGCCCAACATTGTATACTGGTAAATAAGATGAAAGGATAAGCATGAAGTAGGAAAATAAGCTCTTCTAGTTAAGAACAGTCAGAGCCATTCTATTTATACTGTGTTATACCAAAGTCAGCTCCTTGAAAACTTACTGGGTGGCATGTCCTCTCTGTTTGTGGGGTCCTGAAATTAGCCTGCTTGTATCTCTCTGTCCCACATGGATTTTTAGTGTAACCTGTAGAGGGACAAGAATCACACAAGTTATATATTAAATCTTCTTAGCAGCTTCTGAAATAGAAATATGTCTTCTTGTTGTAAAGGAACAATTACACTTAGATTTTTTTTATTCATATCTTAACATTTTCATTGCATTTTTGTATAACCATCCTATGAGGAGTTAATAAATACATATTAATCTAGAATAACTACCTTTTAATAGAATAAATTTTCCCCAGTTTTAAAGTACATTATGTTTCATTTATACAGTTGAATTTGATCTCTTCTCTATTATTCACCTCTTTGAGATTCTCTGTTAACAACATCACTCTAAGTTGATGCTTACATTCAGTAAAACCTGTTGCAATCTTATTTTTCTGTCTGCTTTATAAGATTCACCTATTCTTGTCCTTGTTTATAAGTAACGTTTTATTCATCCTCCTGTTGAAGACTTTATGGAAATTTTGACAGATAGGATGACTGTGAAACAGTCTATCTTCTCTAAGAAAGATGTAAGGTCAATCTAATAATATTTTGCTAATGCCTATCATACACATGTCAAGGTTCTTTCATTTGATTCAATTCCTATAATTATTTTCTGTAAGATTTATTTTAATTGAATAGCCAAGGTCATTTTGAAAGTCCTGAAGCTGCCTAAGTCATTTTCTTTCATTTCTATTCAAGCAATATGACAACCGAATATCATTTCATATTTTTTCCCCCAAGGCTTTACTTGTTCCATATTGGCTTGTCCAAAAAAAAAAAAAAAAAGAAAATCACTACCCTCTGGAAGATAAAAGAGAATAGAATAGAATAGAATAGAATAGAATAGAATAGAATAGAATAGAATAGAATAGAATAGAATAGAATAATTTAGTTTGAAAAATATTTCTAAGATCATTGAGCTAAATCATCAACCCAACACTGCCAAGTCTGCCACTAAACTGTGTCCCAACATGCCATGCCTACAATTCTTTTAACACCTCCAGGGCTGGTGACTTCACCACTTCCCTGAGTAGCTTGTTCAAATGTCTGTCCACCCTTTCCATGAAAAAAAATTTCCTAATATTTAAACTAAGCTTCTGAAGTAACATGAGGCGGTTTCCTCTTATTCTCTGACTTGCTATATGGGAGAAAAGGCCAACCCTCACCTGTTCACAACCTCCATTCACACAGCTGTAGAGAGTGTTAAAGGGTTTCCTTCGCCTCCTTTTCTCCAGGCTCCATCAGCCAGTCCTCATCAGACTTGAGCTCCATTGCTCTTCTCTGGACATGCTCCAGCACTTCAATGTCCTTCTTGTAGTGAGAGTCCCAGAACCCAACAGAGGATCCAAGTATGGCCTCGCAAAAATCAAGGGGAATGATCGCTGTCCTTGTCCTGCTGGCCACACTATTTCTGATCCAAGCCAAGATGCCACTGGCCTTGGCCACCTGGGCACACACTGGCTCATATTTAGCTGACTATGATGACACTCAAGATGTACTGCTTTATAACCTTCAAGGTCAGGCTGACAGACTTCTACATGGGCATCACATTTGCCAATTATCAGTAAACTGGAATCTGCCCAGTTAGCCAGGGATGCAAGTAAATTCATGTAAGTGGCTCAGTGATCACTTCTGTTAGCTCCCTTGGATGGATTCCATTCATCTCCTTAAACTTGTGCATGTCTACATGGTTCAGCAGGTTGCTGACCTTTTCCACTTGGATTATAGAGGCTTCATTTTACTCCCTGTCTCTGACTTCTAGCTTAGGGGCCTGGAAAACCTTAAAAAAACATTTGTCTGAAAGACTAAGACAAGGGACTAACTACGTCAGCCCTTTCCTTGTCTTCTGTCAATATGTTTTCTACTCCATCCTATAAGGGATGAAGATTCTTCATAGTCCTGCTTTGGCTGCTGACGTATTGGTAGGAAAACTTTTTGTCTATTATAGCAGTAGCCAGATTAGGTTCTAATTGGGCTTTCACTCTTCTGATTTTTCTCTACATAACTTCTCAAGATCCTGATAGTCCTTCTGAATGAGCCACCCTTCCTCCAAAAGTCAGAAAATGACCTTCAATTTTTTCTTCAGTTTAGGACAAAGCTCTCTGTTAAGCCCAGCAAGTCTTCTTTCCCACCAGCTCTTTTTCCAGTACATATGTCCTTAAGATTTGCTTCTTGAGGTACATCCAGCCTGGCTGAGTTATTTTGTCTTTCATGACTGCTTTCCAAGGAACTCTCTCAACTGGATTCCTTAACAGGCCAAAGTCTGCCCTCAGGAAATCCAGGGTGACAGTTCCGCTGACTCCTGTCCTTACTTCTCAGAAAACCAAAAAACTCTTACCATTTCATGACCGCTGTGCTCAAGAGGGCCTCCAGCCATCACATCACCCACAAGTATTTTCCTGTTCACAAACTACCAGTGTAATAGATCACCTTCCCTAGCTGGCTAACTCATCAACTGTGTCAGTTGTTTTCTCTTCCCTTGAAATATAGATTCATCTTAGTTTTAATAGTTCTGATTTTGAGAAATTTCAGCATCTTTTACAGTTAAGTTGTTATTATCTAATGAAAATGATTTCATTATAGCTATACACACATAATACTACTAGGGTAAACTTTAATCTGTAGGTAAGGTAGGAATGCTATAAATTGTTATCTTACTTCTTGAAAAAATAAAAAAAAGAAACAGTTAGAGCCTGTCCTGGTTTAGGGCAAATTTGGGAGAGGGAAAGAAAGGGAAAGAAAAAAACCCAAACAACTTACTCTTCTAAATATGGTTCTTGTAAAGTTGTTTGATATTTTTACCATGTTAGATACATTATAAGCACTTTCTGTTTTATTAAAGTTTTCACAAAGGACTGTAATAGTATTGGTGACCAAGAATATTCAGACAACAATCTTTCTAGCAGTTTTTTGTCAGCTATATACAGTGGAGAAATAATTACCAATACTGTTGCAATTTCTAGTAGCATTAATCTCTCTAGCAAAACACAGAAGTCTGTATTTGTCTTCAACCCTTGAGTCTTGTGAAGAACTCTCAGAAGACCAACAAAATAAAACTGCTTCTCTAATCTTTCCCCAAAGTAGCTTTGATAAAAATAAATTTCTCTTTCCTCCATTCTGGTTTTATTTCTTTACAATTTATCATTTCATTAACCAACAATACGGTCCTACCTTCCCAGCTTCATTATTCATTCCTGAGTACCACATAGCTTTAAATAAGGGTGTTGAAGTCATGCTATTAGATACTGTAGTCATCAGTAAAAGCACATAAATCAATGTGAAGTACATGCAGAATGGAAGCTTAGTGGTCAGAACTGGTCAAAAGTAATAAACCTATAAAGGAGTCATAAGAAGCTAGGGTTTAGGGATGGGAAGATAAACATAATCACAGGAAAATAAAAATAAATAAAAAAGAGATGGTCATAAAAGGATCGCTCAAGTACAGCCTTTGCAATCCATTAAGAACAAATTCAAAAATGATTTCTATATTGATATGCAGCAGTAGGTTTACAGTTGTAACTGTTTGCTGTTCACAAACTTTTCCTTAAATCTGCCCTCAAATATTTTTTAGCCTGGAGCTGATAAAAAGGAGAAATTAATGAAATTTACCTGACAATACAATAGGTTCTTTGTCATAATTTAGGCAGGAATTAATAATTTTTACCACCAAATCATATTTTAATTCAGAACTACCAGGATTAAAGCAGGAATCACTTGATCAAACGCATTTGTTTCTGTAATGCTTAAGCTAATTACCCTAACAACCCACTGAATATCTACAGCATCGGTGTCCCTCAGGGCCTTGGAAGGCTCTTCAGACATTTGGCACCATTTCAGTCCGCAAATACAGCCCAGACACACATAATTTTCAAAACAGATGTTATCAGCATTACACCATCTAATTGTTTAACACTGGGAATTTAACCCTCAGTCTGGGTTTCCATAACTCAACTCAGAGCCAGCATTTCCAGGTTCAACTCCTAAATTCTGTTGCTGCCTGCTCTCAACAGGTGCATTTCTGCCATGCTTTTGCTGCATCTGCCACTGCTGGCCTGTCATCTCAGTTGGACTCCTGAACTAATGAGGAGGGCAAGGGGACAGTCTTGCCCCAACTAGTTTCATCTATGTTCTGGACTGGGATTTTTATAAGAATAACTACTGCTTTATCCATTATGATACAAAAATCAAAATGTTCACTCTAAGTCACCAAGTATTTTCCATCCTCTAGCTGACTTACTGGATGCTCAGAATGTGCTAATGGATGCTGCATCATGCCTGGTCTAAAATCAACAGCCTAGTAATAATTGCTGGACTCTTGACTGTACAATTTATGATTTAGAGACTGAACACATTGTCTCCACCTGCTTTATGGAGGCACTCAGCATTTTGCTAAAAACTAACCCAGCACAGGTTATCCACTCTCCATAGGACACAAGTACAATGGACAGTATCTTAATTTTATGCTCTTTATAATTCTTAGAATAATCCCTAAATGTTCAAAAGATACTGTTCTGAAAAATTTACCAAAAAGCCTGTGTAGTACTACTTTAAGCACAAAGTTAATGTAGCTCTAAGGCTAATAATTCCATAGTTATATAAATAGCTTGTACATCAATAAAAGAATAGCTCTAACATTTAAAATAAATAAATAAATTAACTAAAGTTAATTTTAATAAAGGAGTATACTGGAGTTTTCCTTTTCACACAAATAAATCAATATTACATAGAATGTTTCTGCAATCTTAGATCTGGAGTAATGCTTAAAATTAGAAAGTTAGTTCCAGCTTCATCTATTTACAGAAATAATATGTGCATGGTGCTAAAATATATACATTTAAAGGATAAGAAAAGGTTTCATAAGTATGCCTATTTTAGATTTTCATATTCTTTTCAGCTGAAATTTTCAGTTGATTTAGGCCTTAATATGTGTTTTAGCCACCTGTGGCTCCTGAAAACTTATTTACATATTTTGTGGGCAAACTCCTTGATTACTTACCTTGCTGTACTTGCTGTTTAACTAGATGTTCCAATAAAGCCATAGAAGAATCTTGCATAAAATAATATTATACAATGCTACAGATCTGTGGTCTAAATCCTTTACATGCAAATAAATAACAGGAGTGACATTCAGGCTGAAAAGCAGATGCATCAGGCTGAAAAGCAGGTGCATCAAATATATTATCACAAACTGGATTATTAACATGTGAGCTGGTGTGAATAGTGGGCAGCACACAGTAGTGATGTCCCTGGGCATCAAAGGGAAAATAAGAAAGAGAAATAAATATAATATAGTCTCATCTCCGACCTCCTCCATACTCCATGTCCCATGGAAGAAATAACTGAAACTTTCTTTCTCCTAAAAAATCCCAGTTTTTAAAGGCCAACAGAAGCTTCCTCCTTTTGTTCAAGGACAAAAAAGAGACTCTTAATTCTCCCATGAAATGTTTAGCAAGGGTCATTATCTGAATTTGTACAGAGTATGCAAAGCATTTTTTTTTAATATGGTTAAATTTTTTCCTCTTCTCAGTCATTGAGCTGTGTTTGCAAAGTAAAAGAAAGTAATCTCAAAAAGAATGAGAAAACACAGGCTTTCCCCTTACACTTGTAAGATCAACTACACCTCAACTACACTATGCTAGAAAAAACATGTGAATCACACTTTACCCATGAAGTAGCAATTTTAAACTAATAAATTCTCATCCAGGAAGTCTGCATACATTTTGGGACCCAGAAATTTTTACTGTATTAAATTAGACATACTCATAAATTTTAGAAGGAGTAGGCCATATGTTTGAGGAATGAAGGCCATATGAATGAGTAATTCAGGAAATATGATATATCTTAATCTTATTATATTTTTTTCATTTGCTGATTAGTTTTGAGAGCAGGCTTACATTTTGGCCAGATTATATTTGTCTTTGGGTTAACTTGGAAGGTATGTAATAACCTAACTGACTTGACAGCAAAGTACTAGAGTGAGAGATGAAAGTGATTTTCCTTCAATCTGCATTTTGTAGGCAATGACATACTTTTGGATTTGGTTTTAGTTTTTTTTTATTCTTCATATTAATTTATATGTTACATTTACAGAGAGCTTCAGAATATTGGTGAATTATTTTTGTGTCAGCTGTTAACACTGATCATTTAAATAGAAGTTATTATCTAAATTACAGTAACCTTAAGCACTTCTTGTGACACTTTTCTCACGTGGGGAAAAACATAGCTCAACATATAACTTAACATATAACTGCTTTATTACACAAGAAAGATATTTCAAAAACAGTGCAAAGTGAATCTTCACATACTTATGATTGACACCATTTAGTGGGTGCTTAGTACCATAAATCCTTAGTGCCATAAATCGTTTTAAAGTCTCATCCTTCCACAGAGTTAATAACATTTTCAAAAACTATTGTGAACCCTTTTTATTGCTTAAATATTCAAAAGTGCCAAAAGTACCTTTGGCTTGTTCATGACATACACTTATAAGATGAATATGACACTTGAGTCGTGTTTAAATCTACACTCTAACTATAAAGGATGAAGAAAATCGTGTCAGTTTTGTCAAGATGGTGAATCCTCCAGCTTCCTCTGCCTTTAACCTTGTCAGTCTTTTTTTTTCCCTTTCTCATATTTGTTCTTTGCCAAAAGGGTAACGGATATTTATTATATAAGTTGATATTTATTATATAAACAGAAGGTCCACCCTAAAACGCTTTTCATTGGAAAAAAACAACAATAGCCATGAACAGTAAAAGCTTTACAAAACAAAGCCACTTTCCAAAAGTTGGAGTTTTTTTCCTTTTATTCCTACATGCCATTCAAACCATAGCCTGCTGCTTTAATCTCATGTAATATTCACTGAATTCTTTGAAGCTCCTAAACATTGTATTTATGTATCTGTTGGGGGTTGGGTTGCTTTCTTGTAGAATTTTTTCCCAAAAATTTGCTAGGAAGCCGATTGCTGGGTGCTTATGGGCACTTACAAGTACTTGGAAGAGCAAAGGAAGTAACTGTCAGAGAGAGGGTGGCACCAACCACACCTCTCTCTAAGGGCCTCGGATGGAACAGGAGGGTTCAGTCTTTGACTGTGGAGAGATCTCACCAGACCTCACCTGGAGCTGAGCTTGGAGTGATTTTCGTGGGTTTCTCGGGAATTCAGACCCTGGTCTCTCCTGGCTGCCCGGAGCTGCCGCCCCTTTGCCCTGCACCCACAGCTGCTTCCGTTTTGCTCTGGATTTCTCTACACTGTTTCTCCTGCCTGCTGGGATGGTTTTCTACAGCTCCAGCTACTGCCGCCAAGTTTTGGATCCATCTCATCCCTTGGGATCCCTGCTTGTCCCCCCGGAAAGTTGCCAGCATTGGAGAAAACCGTGGCTGTTTCCTAAATCTGTTTGTTGTTAATATTATAGTTATTGTTGTTTTGTTTATCTTGTTAGACTTACTAGTAAAGAACTGTTGTTCCAATATCTTTGCCTGAGAGCTCCTTTAATTTCAAATGTATAGCAATTTGGAGAGATGAAGTTTGCATTCTTCATTGCAAGAGAGGCTCCTGCTTTTTCCTAGCAGGCACACCTGTTTTCAAACTAAGGCAGTATCACATGAATATTCCTGTTCTGATAAATTATCTCTCTATCCTTCTCCCAGTTATGGTTCTACAAATGCCACCAGAGATATTTAGAGTACCACCAAAATCCTCTCCTCTCCTCTCCTCTCCTCTCCTCTCCTATTTATTCTTGTTCGATATATAGGTGACATTTGCAGATATAAATGGATTCAAGTCTAATTCCAGATGCAATTAATTATTTGTCATTAATTTCATATAGCAGGCTCCTTTATTCTTAAAATTTATGATCATTTTGTCATTCAGATTCTGGATTAAGATTGAGTACCTCTGGAATAACTGATAAAAATTTTAATATTTCCTTTATATTTAAAAAAAAGAACAATAAACCTTTTATCCTAATAATACAATATATGGCCAAAGAATATGACTAAGTAGCCTGGCAAACTATTTGATTCCTTTAATTTCCATTATTTAAGTGTTTTTTGGCATTTCATCTGGGTCAGGTACTTTATATTATTAATCTTCTGAAGTGTTTCTGAAACCTTTTCTCCCTGCATGGTTTATATCATTCTTCAGATTAGCTCACGCGTTTTTGACACCTTTCTCAGATTATCTTAACTCATTTATTTCTCAAAATAATTATTTTTTAAATTTAATTGAAATTCAATTAATAATTTATTTACAATATAACATGCTTACTTCTAGTATAGGTGAATTCATAGATTTCTCATGGTTAAGTTATGTTTATTCTCCTTCAGGTCTTCTTACTAAGTGATTACATTTATCACAGTCTGAATCTTTTTTCTTCTTCTGAACATTATCTTGTGCCAGTGTAACATTATTCTAGTGAATAGCTGACTGTACCTTCACACATCTCCAATAAAGGTGCTTTTAGTGTGCACTTTATTCACTTAGCCTTGACAAAACTCCAAGCTCCTTTCACTCTTTGTTTCTACAAATTCCTGCATATGGAGGTAGATCATTGCTATGCTTTGAGAAGACTGTCCTTGAAGATCAGAAAGCTGTCATGGGCAATCATGCCCTTAAGAAAGAAATCCCTAGGAGGACAAGACCATTCAGGGGAAGTTACTGGCCAGTTCCCAAGTCTGCTGCCCTGGTACTTACTTTTTCTATTTTCCTCAGAATTTAAAATTGTACAATGGCATTTTCGTAGCAGCTGTCGTCTATCTTAAAATCCATGACCACTTTTCTTTTGCATGAACAGTAGATGCAGCAGGGCACTTTCTCTAGTTTGGCCATCCCAAACCCACATAAAAACTGATCTTGACAAACTCCAGAAATCTGATCCTCTCCTAGTTTTCCTTCCAGCAAATGTCAGGTGAAGTCCTCCAGGATGTGTTATTGTAAGGCTATTTTAAAGGAGGCTTTGTCCCCCTGTTCTTAAGTGTCTGTCTGCTGCAAATATTCACAGCCTCCACTTTGGCCTCCTCCTTTTGGCCTCCACTCTGATCACATTACACAAACTCCCAAATCATTGCTTGCCCATTCCACAGCAGGGGTCTCTACATTCATTTGGGTTTACTCTGGCCAGCGGGTAAGTCCCCATCCAGTCACTCACTCACTCACTGTTGGTAGGATAGTAGAGAGGATCAGAAGGCAAAAGCAAGAGAAACTGGTGGATTGAGATAAAAGGCAAAGCTGCATATGCAAGAAAAATGTAACAAGGAATTCATTCACTACTTCCCATTGGCACAGATGTACAGCTATTACCTAGTTTGGAAGACCAACAACAAAACCATAAATGTGTCACTTTCCTTCTCCATTTCTTGAGTTTTTACTGCTAAGCATGACAACATATATTATGGAATACTCTTTTACAGAATTCAGGTAATTTCTGATGGCTGGCTACATGTGTCAAAATTCTCATGCATTCCCAGCCTACCCACTGGGGAAGAGAGGGAAAAAGCCTTGGTACTGTGAAACTGCTGATTTTAAACAGATAAAACATTGGCAGGTGATCATTTGTAGTCACAAATCTAAAATATAGCACCAGGAGGGCTCCTATGAACAAAAATAACTCTATCTTGATCAGAGCCAGTACAGCATTTGAGATGGCATGAACTGTGTAACCAGATTTCTCAGATTGTAGCTGTATGGCTCTGTGCCAATACCTATTTTCTTTTTACTTCTTGTGCTGTGTGTTTTCTGCACTGATATTTGAGGTATGACTCCAACCATAAATTGAGGGAGGAATTATGGAAATGTGTCCATTTCCCTGGGTTGATAAGAAGACTACTTTCTGAAGATATTCTCACTCCATTTTGCCAGAAGGATCCCAAAATTACCCAGTAGCACAACTTCCAGTGTCAGGTAGATATTGATGTGCAGGATGCATCCCTTCCCACTTGAAGCTTCTCCACAAGGAAAACACTACCTCGACACTAGTGCCTTTCTTTGTGTCTCATTCCTCCCCGTGCAGGTGTTCCTTTCAAGGTCTTCCTTATGGTGTTCCCATGGATGAGCAACAAAACATTATTTGTCATTATTACATCACGTTGAGGTAGTGTAAGCGAACTCCAGTTGTGGATATTGTGCTAGTCAGTGCACATAAGAAGTTTAAAGCTGAAAGACTGGTTTAAGAGAAGAAAATATGGGTAAAGATAGATGGGGAAATAGAAAGAAAAGATAAAGAATAATTATATTCACCATAATACAGCTTGATCCCTGTACATAGAGCAGCTTGAAACATTGCAAACTCATATTTCTTTTTGTGATTTTAGAAGATTTATGAGAAAAATTTTGAAAGACAATAATATAAAAATGCATAGATGTGGCAGTCTCTTCAAAGTGGAAGGTGACATGCATGATAAAAGGAAAGAATTTCCATTAAATATAGGCACACTGGAACAAGAATTCCTTTCTATGGCTGAAAGGGGACTATGAGATGGGCAAAAAAGACACTAAGCTAGGAAGAATAAAGTTGAAGCTTAACTGATTATAGAAGATATCTCAGTGAATGGCTCCAGTAGGTTTAACATGCCCAGAGTAAAATATCAAGAAAAAAAATGTTTGCAACAACATTCTGAGTGAACAAGCATGGAGAAAGTTTTATTTGCTATGGCTGTAGGAAATGTTGAAAGAACATAACACAATCAGAAGCAACAGTATGAACAAAAATTTTAGTTACATGTGTGAAGACAAAAGCCTTTAGTGAAGTAATATCACCTTTCTCATCCCTATCAAATAAACTAAAACTGCAAATCTTTGAGGTGAAACAACTGCAGCCTGGAGTGACAGATAGCAATATTTTTTAAGAGATGTGTGGATGTTACAGTAGGCAAATCTTTGGCTGTAAGATAAAAAGGTTATAATTCATGCATATAAACAAATTATTTTTAAGCACTGTGTGTATTAATTTTATGTATTTTATTGATTTATGACTATCACATGATTTATAGCATTCTAAGATATAGTGTAAGATTTAAAAAATGCTTGTTGAACTAAATACATAAAGTAGTCACATTTTTTGTCTGTAAGAATGCCATCTTATAATTTCAACTTTTGATTATTTTCAAGAAATATTTCACCGAATCATCTATAACCAAGTATGTTTTAAAATATTTTTCAGTATTTCTAAGTTTTAGCATCAAGGGTCATTTTTTGGACCAAACATTATGTAGCAGCCTGCAAACCAGCACATTTTTACTGCAGTATTAAAAATTAGCATAACTGTCCTTCAAATCAAGTAGGTACATAGTCCTGGGTTCTTCCAAGAATACTCCTTATTTAATTTTAAAATTTTTAACATTATAACTCATGAATAGTAAATACTATTTTCATCATAGTAAAACCTAGAAAACGACAGTGTTTCAAAATATTTTACACAAAAATAACTACCTACGTATTAGAGGTAGCTGCAAGGAATTACTCCATTCTATACATTATGATCAACTTCCAGTGCCGTGCACAGTAGAGTGTTTATTTTATTTTTGTAGCAATGATCATTGTAATAGCGGGGAGAGCAAAAGTTCCAGTGTGACTTCTACGTTTTGTATATATATATATATGCTGCTGTGGAAGCCCATCCATCAGCAGTCAAGACTTCTGACTCTTCCACCCCAGCAATCAGCAAACTCTGAATAAGAGGTAACAAACCCCCACAGAGTACAATATGGAATAGAAGGACTTAATAACATCTCTGTAGACTCTTAAAACCATGGCTATGTGAGCAGTGATTTAGAAGCAACCTATCTAAAGAAAACAGAAAATATCCAAGGAAAGTCCAAACTATCAGCTTCCCAGAAGTCAGTGAGCCAGTAAGTATTAGACCTTTGTGAAAAGGGACCTTCACTTATCTGCGGGAATGTAATTTGAAATACTTGTTTTGGTTGTGCTTTATCACATTGATGATGTTTTCAGTAACATTACCGTGTTTATGATCCCTCATGTGACAAGACGCAGAATAGCAAAGGAAGATGAGATCTTGGCAACCTAATTCAGAATGTCTGGAGAGTATGAAAACAGCATCATAAAGCCTCTGTTCTAAAGATGATGATTATTTCTGTATCCACAGGCATGGATTTGAATTTAGCTACCTGGGCAAATATGTTCAGTGCAGAATCTGTATTATGTGTTTTCTATTTAATTTGGACAACATTCAGGTGTTGCTATGTTTAAACAAAACCTATAAAATATCCTTATGTGTACAAAATTTTTACTAGTGTGTCGCTGAATAGTGTATAGCCACTTTCAGTCGCTCCAGAGGCCCCATCCCATACAGAAATGTAATGGTAGTTCTTGCTGAATGAAATTTAGCATTTATAGACCCTAAATAACAGCCCCATATTTAATGTATGTTAGTGGAGTTTTGGGTTGGATTTTTTATGTTTTTGAAGTTGAAGACTTCTTGTAATATGCTAATACTGGAACATAATGACAAATGATGCCTGTAGCAGCTGCTTTCCTCAGCAGTTGTTCTGAGCTATGGAGATTATTCTGACACAGATCAGCTCTGTGTCCTGATTTCCACACGCTAGACTAGCAAAATGGTTAAGTGTATATTTGACAACTAGCACCTGCTCAAGTTCTGCGTATTTAACTTGAAAGATTTCTCTATGAAAGCTGTAGCAAGGATGTGATCTCCTTAAGTAACTGTATGAACAAAAATGTTTCAGAATGATTTGCCCATGTCTTTGAGTGCAGACCAATGGTTTTGAAAGTTTCGTGCAGGAATCTGTGAGCCACATCTTAGCTGCTCCTCACACCTAGGCTACCTAGATTAAAGCTAAAGTGATTTTGCCTATATAAGCTAAAAGAAGACTTTTATTTAGCTTAATTCAAAAAGGAACTGAGTATGAAAAAGTCCTTTACTAAGTAGGGAGTGATAAAAAAGTGACTTCAGAATTAAAAATAGAGAAATGACACAGACTTCTCCAGGAGACTGCAAGATAGGTGATTATTTGAATTTTGCAAGAAACATCTTACCCTTCTATTTGCACAACCACAGTTTTACCATTGTACATTGGTTTCAGTAAAGAGGTGGAAAACGGACAATTTGTCACATGGGTTCCACCATCAGGCTGTAATCAGACCACTGTTTGAAGGGATTGATACTGATTGAAGGGATGCAAGCAAGTATAACTCTCTTCCAGTCCTCTTGATTTTGCCTCTATTTTCTTCCACATCTGTATAGTAAACTCTCTAGGGAAGGTTTTACTGCTGCTAATGTCTATACAATGCTCAGAAATATATGTTCTCAGAATAGCTTAGTAATATAACTTGCAGTGTTAATTCTAGGAAGAGTGTAGGCAACATTCAAAAATGTTAATATGCAGCTGCCGAACCATTGTATGCCTTGTAATCACAGCCTCTTCTCTAAGATCTACACTAATTTGTACTAGAGATTCAGCACATGGCATTTTATGAAGTCTCACATCACTTTGTCCAGCAGTGACTGACAGACTGCTCTGCTCCCAACAGAGTTTGTAATAGATTTTATTTGAGGAGTCCCCTTGCTTAAATCCTGGTATTCTCATATGTTATACTGTCTCCCATGTGTCATGGGTTGCAGTGCAAAATGTAAACAAGGGGTATATATTCCATCACCATCTGTTGGAACTGGGGTTGGGGGTGATGTTATCTTCTGTTGATAAGCCAGCTGGTAAGAAACCAGCAAGAGCAGTTTCTTTATCTCTTCCACGACCCACCCTCCCTCCAGGGATAGGTCTTCTGCTAATGGGCCATTGAATCACTGATAAACTTCCATCATCCCATTGGGAAATGCTCCATTCAGGGGGAGGAGCCAAGCCTCTCTACCTGGATAAAAACCTGGATAATACCAAAGCAACCTTTTCACTAGATTCCCAGAGGAACAGCTGCTTTTTCCACTCAATCTTCAGAGGAAGACTACACCCTTCTACAGTATCACTGCTCCCACTGAACTGCAACACAGGGAGTTCCACCTGAACATGAGGAGAACTTCTTTACTTTATGGATGACAGCACTAGAACATGGTTCTAGTTCATGGTTTCTAGCCCAGAAAGACTGTGGAGTCTCCTCTGGAGATGCTTAAAAGCCATCTGAACATAACCTTGATTAAGATGCTCAGGAGACCCTGCTCGAGCATAGAGGCTGGACTAAGTGACTTCTAATTGTCTCCTCCAACCTTACCCATTCTGTCATTCTGTTGTCCCTCAATAATAGGCAAATAGCCAACAAAGGCCATGCAGACACGGCCTCAGTTGCCAATATTGGAAATAAACCAGGGCAGCATGTATTGTATTGTCAAAGGAACACCTTCAAAGCTACACTGAATACATATGGCTTTATGAAACAATTTAAAAAAAACCCAAAAGATCTACTCCATTCAATGTAGTCAGAAACTCAATGCTCCAAATATTCTTAAATTGTTAAGAGAGCAAAGAAAGAAATAATTGTGGAACAGAAGGCTTACCAAGAAAATTCCAGCCTTATGGTTGCTCTATAGTATTTCAAAATCTAGAAATAGTTTCAATGGTATAAAAAATGATATCTGGCTAGTCTAGAAGTGATTTCAAATTTTATTGTCTATTTTGTAGTAAGAATATATGTGCTAATACTGAACCCAGAATTGCACTTTGATGTAGTAGAATAAGAGCCTCCCCAGGGATGATATGAAAAATCTTGTAGTGAATGCACAACTTGCTCATTGATATAGCCTTGTCCTTTCAGTCAGAAGCTAATTCTTGCATTCTAATTGAATCACATTCTTAGCTCAGGTATAGTATTCAGTAGTCCATTGTATAATGTTCTAGCAATTTTGCTACCGGTGTGCGCAAATTGATTGTCATAGTTATTTAACATCTGCCCAAATGTGATGGTTCTTACTATAAAATTTACACTGCAGTAAAGACAAGAAGCCTAGAGAATGGAAGTTACTGACTCAAAAATTGATCTCCAAGAAATCAAGGGTGTCAAAGTCAGATTAGTATTTCACATTCAAATTAAATGTCATGTGCATCAATATGTAAACACTGTTAATAAATCTGTGCATTTCATTTCAATTTGTGGTGTAAGTATTGCTTAGGTTTAACATACTTGATAATTAATTTTAAAAGTACTACTGAAAATATTATTATTACTGTATGTTAAAAAAAATTAAACTGAGTTTCTTTCTTTGACTTAACTAACAGTTTTAAAAATCTCAGCTTGGCATTCTAGTATGTGCTGGACTAGTAAAGATCTGCCTTGCAATTATGGATGTTTTCTAATAAATGTCTTCTTAAAAAGACATGTTTTGAAAAATAACTGTTGTACCAATAAAAGTAATTCAGTAAATACATATTTGCATATAATTGTTCAACTTTTTTCCAGAATAAAATACCCTGCATCTATGGTTATCCCTCCCCAGGGGCAGGAACCTGCATTTGCCTTTGTTGAGTTACAGTTTGTGGTGTAAATTTACTGACATGTACCAGAGTTCCATCAAGTGAAAATTGCTGATGAATATTTAAAGGTCTACTTTGATCTCTGCACTATAGTGTTACACTGAGGAGGCAGAACTCTTTCCTGGTCAGAATAAAATCTTTACATTACAGCTATCATCATTCCTTGGAGGTATGTAACCAAAGGGGTCATAATGAGCTAATAAGTTAGGTAAAATTTTCATTGTGAAGGAGCAAGTAGAACTGACGCAATCTAGTACAATTTTTTCAAATAATACAATTCTCCAAATACAGGACACCTAGAACACTTTTATTCTGAACACAAACCTAATCAAGTGGCTGCTCAGTACTAGGGTATTTAACTAAAGTCCATTTAGATCTGTGTAAAGGAAAAAGGACACAAAATAATTTTGTTCAACTTGAGCTATCTCACTCGTTTCCTTTTAACAAAAATACTTCTAGTCTTAGCAGAGAAATACCACCACATTTAAAAGTAAAGGATAACAATAGCACAGCTGTGCAGAGAATATGCAATGGTTTTAACTAATGACCAAATTAAAAATCAAAAATATATGACCATTCAAAATTTTGTTAGTCCTGATACTGTAAACTACTGTTACTATAGTTGAATAATTCTTGCCTTTGACAGGAAATTAATTACACACAATGAATGGTAGATGTAGAGCAGACCTGAAATTATGTTCTTAGAAATGAGAAAATAAATTCAGCTATGATGTACCTTTATCAAAGTCATTATTTTGGAAATTAAATGTTAATTCTTCATTACATGAACAGACCGACATGAAAACTTTATTAATTCAAAGTTGTTTTAGCATTTATGCCATCAAATACATTTAGGAGACACAAACAAAAGTAGCATTCCTTGGTCAGATAGCTTTGAGCAGTCAGGAAACATCAACTGGACAGTGGAAGACTACTACATCACTTCTGTTAAATATTAATATTTCTTTATCTTTTTAGTAAAGCTTAATGACTTGTTTCTTCTTCTTCTGAAAAAGATTTTTTTCAGTGTGGAATAGACAAGCAATGGATACTAGTGCATGTGTTATACTGATGCATTTCGGTAAGCACAGACAATCAAAAATTAGTGATAACTACTTAGACTTTACAAACAAGACCTCAAATAAACATGTAGTTCCACCTGCTTTTCTCAAACTATAGCAAGTTGAAACAAAATTTGAAATCTCCTACCCTACAGCATTGTTTCAATTTTTTTAGAAAGTATAGTTTTACCATAAAACTTTACTATGCTGCTACTAGTTCAATTTTGATAAGGCGTGAAATACAATAAGGTTGAATAAAATATAAAAGTGATAAGAGCAAAAGTGAATCATCCAGAATGGCAGGGATATCTTAAACCAGAATTTAGTGCCAGAAAAGATCTGTACATTTTCTGTATGGATCAAGGAAGAAAATTCTTATGAGGGATAGTCTGATGTGTAGACATCATCTCGTTACCGATTCCACTCCTATAAGTGATGAATCATAGGATAAAACCAAACAGAAATTTTGTGGCAAACTGAGGGGTTTTTGCTAAAGGCGAAGGAGGCACTGATGCAGAAAAATAGGAGGAAGCTGTTTGCGGAGGCATAGAAGGAGACAACCTAGCAAATCATCCCTGTATGGAGACCTAGGGCTCTGGGCTCTTAGGGAAATCCACCTGAGCCAAGAGGAACCTGTGAAGCAGGAAGAGCAGTGAAGCAAGAAAATGTTCATGTCATTTATTACTCTATGTATTTGAGCTATGCCAAAGGTGACATTTTGGTAGTACTCTAAAAGATCATGGATATCTGCTTTCTTTTCTGTATATTTTTTGTATATTCACAGTGACCAGCCACCTAGTGTAAGGGAAGCAAGGTGAGGCACAAAACAAAAAACAAAGTCACTATACTGCTTAGGCCACAAGATCTGATTTGTCTTGATAAAGAAAGAAAAATATTTTCTCCTTGTAAGATACATATTTGGCCACAGAGGACAAAACCTGAAATAAATGTAGATGCCTCTCACAAGTCTGATATTGTGGGATTCAAGAGACTCAATCTATAAATATCCACAGTGGGAGCTTTGGCATCACAAATAGGCCACAGAAGATGCTGTCATGGATATCTATACTGACATGAATCTTTGGAAATATATATGATGGCAATCAACTGAAAGCAACATATTGTCATTACATCTACATCTCACTGCAAGACATCTAAATGAGTTTTGTATTCAAAACTGAGCCATTTTAAAAGCAGAGAATGCTCAAAAAGGAGTCAAGAGAGAAAACAGATGTAAGAATGTAATGTAAGAAGTTGGAAAATTAGAGTTTACATTGTTCTTTATATAGAAAGTTAAATGTCAAATTGCATCCTATAAATATGAAGAATTATGTATAAGCATTACCTAGTTCATGAAGAAATTTGTTTTCTTTTAATGGCATAATTTTATTGTGTCTGAAAGTAAATTAGACTACCAAGGAAAGAGTGTGAACGTAAAATAAGATAGAAGAATATTTACGATATCTTAATTCCTAGTCTTTTGAATTGCTTCTGTTTTTACCAGATAAGGAATTTGGGTTTTGGCAATACCAGGTGCAGATAAGTGAAAGTCACATTCAAAGATTATATTGCAGTTTTGCTTCCTGGTAGATCAAAGTTCTCAGCATCTGAGAGATCAATCAGCTACAGTGAAAAGACAAAATATTATCATGCATCCAGAAAATTTTTATGCTTCAAGACAGTGTAGAATATTGAATTTAGTTGAAGACAATGGTATAGTGAATCAATCAATTTAACATTCCAGTCCGGTGCAAGCAATGCTGGATGTTGGATCATGTGACAAGAGGAGTTCACAGGTCAGACTGCATGGTACAGGGATGTTCCTGCAGAGTAGAGCATGTGGTGGGAAGCATGGATCAGGTCATGGCATGAGCTGAGGTTCGCTCTGGAGACTGCATTCTCTGCTAGCTGCTACACACTGCTTCCCTTCCATGCATTACATAAAATTTCTTAGTAAGTCGACCTTCTGTGCCTGGAATAGAAGAGGAATTGTAACTGAATTGGAAAATCTTGGAAATCAGGAAAAACTGCAAAAATTGAAGCTCAGCAATTACGAGAAAAAACACAGATATGTGAATTATTATATGCTGAAGTTAGACAGATCTGGAAATAAGTCTCTGTAGTCACAGGTGAAAAAAAAAAAAATCTTGTGTCTTCTCTTTCCCCTGCCTATGCAATCAAATCATTTTGCTAACTTCATTCTGAACAAGTCATCTTTGGGGTGCAAGGAGCAACCCCTTCATTGTTCATTAACAATGGTGCAGGTCAGAGAAAATCCACCAAAATACATAAAAATACTGATAGCAAAAGTAAATAGACATCTATTCTAGTTTAATTTAAATTGTCTTAAAACTTGCTCCAACAAGATTTTTATACTTAGAAAATGTATGTTTTTTCACACTGAGACTTGTGTGAAATGTTTGGAGCATTACTTCCAAGAAACTTTGGACATCCTTCTGGGTTTCCAGTTTCTATAAATATGACGCCACTTTCTCATTTTGCACAATACTGGCTCATAAAGAAGTTTTCACAGAGACTTGAAATATCAGACCTGTACAAAACTGATTCAAAAACTAAAGAACAATTAACAATAATTCAAGCAAAACTTACAATATATTTTTAGCCTTTACATACATCTGGAACTTTATACTTCATAGCTCCTGAATTGTGCTGACCTTTCTATAACAGAAAAGTGGGAGTTCTTTGTGAAAGGCATGCAGTTTAAATAGAAAATGACCATGAGGAGTTCTTAACATTTTCTTTTCCCTTTTTTCTGCTGGGAAAAAAATAATGTATCACATTACAGCAGCAACTGTAAAAGAAGGTAAATCATTTTTATAACAGTTTTTCTCTACTTGAGAAAAATAAACCCGGTTGGTAAAGGAAACCATACAGAATTGTCCTCTTTTGTTATTGGTCAAATATCTAATTTTTTTCTAGGGAATATTGAGAAGAAAATCACCTAAATAAATGGAGATTTTTTTTAATTTTTTTTTTTTTTCTGGATATAGGATGAAAAATATCTTTGAGATGAGGTGAATATCTTTTTAAGCCCGCTGGATACTATTCACTAAATCCCCAGTTCTTGCTGTGGGTGCTGTGTTTCTACATTTAGGAGCTAAGTGTGCTGCTGAGGAGCTGAATATCACCTTATAAGTGTACTCAGTGTTTGTGTACAGGGTCAACTGAAGATTGATATATTTTCCTCCAGGTTCCTCCCTGAATCAGTCAAACTCCAGTGTAGAAATATAATTGCATTTGCAGGCACAGGCCCTGATAAGATGCAGGAAAGGTGAGTTCACGCACCATGGCACAGACTGTTGTCCACTTGCCTTTGAATGTGGACAGAAAAGCCTGCACCCTACTGAAACATAATTGTAATGAGCTACTCCAAACTTGCTATGTAGAAATTCAGCATACATACAAGACTATTGATAGAGACTACATAACAGATTCAGTGTGCTTGCCTCACTGCTTCTCCTGCAGATGTAATCCTGCAGCAGCTCATAGTGAGAGAGGATTTTCAGATGCTTATTGAATGCCTTGACTGATAAAATAGGTCATTTTGTCCCTGTCCTTTGGTTCTGGTTTCTAGAACCAGATGCTTTACCTGATGCTGAAGGAGAAAAAGACATATGTCTCTGCTAACTACAGGTGTTGATATTTTACCATTTTCTGACATTAGGGTCAGATAATGGGGGCTGATGTGAGAGACATATGGAACAGGCCACCAGCTGGAGATCAAAGTTCAAGAAAGAAAAATTCAAGGAAAAGGAGTATTTTTACTTCACCTCTCCTCTGCCATTTTACAATATCACCCTAAACTGAGCAGAAATTGCAAATGTCTGAAAATATCCTGAACCCTGTCCTCAACTTCTGAGTACAATATCTATAATTCTTATTGGATGTTTAACTTTGGTAGCCTTTGCACATGTGCAGAATAATTGGTCATTAATGCCTTGAGTGGTTGGTTGAACTGTCAGCTGCCTTTGGCCAGAATGCTACAGAAAAAACATTTGACACATTTTTGGAGAATCCCTCCTGGTGGAATTTTCGGAGAATCCCGGGGATTCTCTTATCAAAGCCTACTGCTTGGCAATACATGGGTGTTTCTGTGTATGCTCGATTACAAGCCTGGGTGGAAAAACTTCCCATCCCAGAGATCCCCCTGTGTGCTCTACACACAGGGTTTACCTTATAGATATATAAGCTATAACCAAAATTAGAATTTCACCTGCGTAGACAAGTATTTGCTGGAGGCTGATTATAACCTTTCCTTAAAGAACATTTAAATAATTCAGATATCTTACTGACTTATTGTGGAAGCTTCAATTTTTTGATGAAAAAAGTGTAATTTAGAATATATGCAACTTATAGTTAATTTATTTTGTCTGAAGTAAACAAAGTCCATTTGTAAATTTATGCATCTTAAGGTGTCTGATTTTTGTTATGCCTTCTCCAGAAACTTCCATTACTAAATAATTAGAAAGCAAAAATAAAAAGAGACAGAACTAATTGCATTTATACATAAAAGGTGTCATTTCTTATTCTGAGATTTGACATTTATACATTTTAAAAATCAATAGTTATGTAGAAAAACAGTAGCTTCTGTACCAATTTTTACTTGAATGAATTGACATACATGCCTGAGGACAGGAGACTTTATGAACCATCTTTTTATGCTGCAGGATGTGTTGAAAATTTTGCAAAAATTATGCCATCTGGTTATCCATTTGCCCATTATCAACCATAACGTAAGGTGGAATAAATGTAGTTTATCCAGCGTCACTAGATTCAAACTAAATCAAAAGCTCAATTTGTTTGATCTAGTATAGTAAGATGTGTCTAGTGGGATTGATTAAAGTAAAAATACTGAGTGCCACTGAATCCTAGAGTGAATTTCAACATCAAAGATGTTTCATTTTGTTCTTTGAATACAATATGAAGATAACAGATAAAACCATTCTGTAATGCTAAATCCTTCAGATCAAAAATGCCTGTAAATTAATTTACACACTTAATAATTCCAGCACACTGGAGTGTTATGGTCTGACAGATTTAGGAATCTCTATTTGAAGTCATTAATAAAATAGTGTCCATGATGCAAAAAATACTTTTCAATATTATATTAGTACCATAGAATTACAGCACCTTTTACCCATGACAAAAAGAGAGTATTTGTTGGAAAAATTATAGATTAATTGCCCAGTAGATATTAGTTTCTGTAATGTTACTGAAAGTGAAGCAACTACAGAATAACCATTGAAAATCTGATCCATGTCTATCTTTGACATACCAAATTGTTTTATTTCAAATGTCAAATTCATAACATTAGAATAACTTTCTTCTTCTGAGCAACTTTTCAGAACTGGAACTTTCTGAAGTAGCTAGGCTTTTAAAAACCTAATGAAATCATTCTCAAATTTATCTTTGGAAAGCGTATGTTAAGTAGGATGATGTTCACCTCACAAATGCGTAACCACACAAAAGCTAGTATTGCAACTTGGCCAGAAAAATTTTAAAAACATGCAAAAGAACCCCAAAAATCCACCCACAAAATAAATTGAGAATTATTATTCTGAATACCTTGAACATTTTGACCTAAAATTTAATTATTTTTTTTTTCCTTATCAGTGAACCAAATGAATACATTATGATTGTGAAAATGTTATTTACCACTTTTTACTTTTAGCACTGCAGAGGGAATATGCAATTTGAATATCAAAGGTTAAGGGTGTAATTTCTCTTGTGTTTAATTTAAAGAGAGGATAATAAATTCCTGAAACATCTTCTTTCATCCAGCTACCAGATGATTTTCCATAGGTTGGACTCTGGTTACAAATCTGAAGAATCTTTGCATTATTTTTGATTTCAACAATTTTAAAATATTGTGTAATCTATTAAAGCCTTCTTTTCACAGAAAGTGGGGAAAAAATAGAATATTTCTCTGCATCACATCTTTGTGGAAATCTGAGAAGTGTGTAAGGCTAAATATGTGCTTAGCACCTAGTGCTTATTTCTTGCGTCTGTTTGAGGCTTTACGTTGCGATGGCCACTATGACAGTTCTGTAGAAAACAGGATCTGGTGATTATTTACTTTATGCTCAACAAATCAAATAATTTTTCAGACTGCATGAACCACTACATTTAATACATAAACAGTCCATCCTCCTGTGCAGCAAAACAAGCCAGTGGGGAAGAAGAGTGGCCTGTCTGAACAGAGAGTTTTTGCTGGAAAAGGAGAGTTTTATCCTTAGAAAGGAAAGTTACCATGATGAATCTTCATTTTTCATGTGATACAGAGGAAAACACAGTGACAAAGGATGAGGAGAAGGCTGAGGTACTTAATTTCTTTAACTCAGTCTGCAAGAGTAAGTTGTCTTCAAGGTACCCAGCTTTCTGAGCTGCCAGTCATCCTAGAGAAGAGGGAAAGAGTGTGGAACAAAAGTCCCAAAGTCCAAGGGAAAATGATCAGCAACCTACTACACCAGTTAGACACACACAAGTCTATGGGACCAGATGGAATCCATACATGGGTACTTGGGGAACTGGCAAAAGTGTTAAATGAACTGATTTCCAAAATTTATTTCCAGTCCTGTCTAACTGGATAAGTCACAGTTGACTGGAGGCTGGTAACTCTTCCATCTAGAAGAAGGGCTGGAGGGAAGTTTTGGGAAACTAGATCTTTCAGTCTGACCTTGGCTCCAGATAATGTCATGGAGCAGATCACCTGGAGTGCTATGACACAGCATGCACAAGACAAATAGGAATTCAGGCTTAGCCAGCATGGATTTATGAAAGGTGTGTCCTGCTTGAATCCAGTTGGTGGATATTGTTAACCTGCGCTTTAGTAAAGCTTTTGACAGTATTTTCTCCTAGAGAAACTGAGTGCTAAAGGCTTCAATGGGTGTACACTTTACTGGATAAAACCTTGTCTGTATGCTAAGGCCCAGAGAGTGATGGTGAATGGACTGAAACATAGCTGATGGTCTGTCACTAGTGGGCTTCTCCAGGGCTCAGTGTTGGGGCCAGCTGTGTGTAATATCTTTATAAATTAACTTAGCATGGAGATCAAGAACACCCTCAGTAAGCTTGCAGTTGATACCACATTGGGCAGGAGTGTTGATCTGCTGGAGGATATGAAGGCTCTGCAAAGGGATATGGGCAGGATAGAGCTGTGGACCAAGCTCAGCTGTATGAAGTTAAACAAGATGAAGTACCAGATGAGGGATCTCCATTTGGGTCACAACCACCCCATGGAGGTTTAGGCTGGGGACAGAGTGGCTGGAAAATGATCCAGAAGAAAAAGGTCTGTGGGTGTTTTACAGCAGTTTGAACATGAGTCAGTGTGTGCACAGGTAGACAAGAAGGCCAATAGCATCTTGGCTGGTGTCAGCAGTAGTGTTCCCAGCAGCACCAGGGCTGTGATTGTTCCCCTGTACTTGGCACTTGCGAGGTACTGGAGGGTGTCCAGAGAAAAGCTGCAGAGCTAGGGAAGGATCTGGAGCACAAGTCTGACGAGTAGCACCTGGGGAATCTGGGGTAGTTTAGCTTAAAGAAAAGGAGGCTGAGGGGAGACCATATCACTCTCTACCTGAAAGGGGATTGTAGGTCGTGGGGGAGTTGGCTTCTTCTCCTAAGTAGCAAGTGATAAAACAAAAGGAAATGGCCTCAAGTTTTTCCAGGAGAGGTTTAGATTGGATATTAAGAAAAATTTCTTCATGGTAAAGGTGGTCAGATGTTGGAATAGGCTTCCCAGGGGAGCAGTTGGATTATCATTCCTGGAGATATTTAAAAGACATGTAGATGTGGCACTTAGTCAGGGACATGATTTAGTGATAGACATGGCAGTATTAGTTTAATAGTTGGGCTCGATGATCTTAAAGGTCTTTTCCAACCTCAATTATTATGTGATCCTATGTGAATATTTTTGTATGTCACTGTTTTCTGAAAATTGCACTTAATACAAAAAACTTTAGAAAAATATTCCAAGTTTTGGACAGAAAGTATTTACTGAGCTTGTAATTGGTCTAGGACAGGTAAGTTTAAAAGCAGATGGATTTTGATTATAATAACTCCCAATTTTATATTAAATAGCATGAATGTTCACCATTAGACATAACCACCAATGGTTTAAAATATCAAAGTATTGAAATACAATTCTAGGGAGGCACCCTTAATAAATACGCAAATATGTTAATTATGCCTGGTATTGGTTATATTTGAAACTAGTAAAACAGTGGCCTTGGCTCAGTTTATAAGGATTTTCTGCCAATAAGAACAAGAGAACATAGTCTTACACTGTGCCAGAGGAGGTTTAAGTTGAACACTAAGAGGAATTTCATCACAGAAATGGTGATTGGGCTTTGGTGACTGAACTACCCAGTGGTGGAGTCACTGACCCTGGATGTGTTTAAGGAAAGATTGGATGTGGCACTTAGTGCCTTGGTCCAGGTGACATGGTGGTGTCTTGTTACAGGTCAGACTTGATGACCTCAGAGGTCTTTTACTCAAGCTAATTGATTCTCTGATTCTGTGAATATCCACCTAGCACTGAGCCAACATAGACAGCATGTTTGTACCAACCTGACCTGATTTACATGAAGTCTGATTTACATGAAGTTTTTGTCAAATCCTATTTTCAAATTAATCCTTGCTCTTCATGGTGTTGTGCTATTTCACAAAGACAATATTGTTTTGGAATTTATTGGTCTTAAGAGATCAGTCCTTTCTTTCCACACTCTCTCCCGTCCAAATGAAAATAAATTCAAGTGATACTGATTTTTCTGTCAGTGGCTGAGGAAGGGAATGAAAAACCAACTTGCTGACACTTGAATTTATTTAAGACACAGAAGAAATATCCTTACATGCTATTAGCAGTATATCTCTATAAGAATAATTCATCTGAACAATTTTTCATGGAGAAGTATGCTTTCACGTGTTACAGAAGAGGTAATAAAATGATACATCTTTTTTTTTTATGTCATCTCTCAGAACTTGTGAAATATTTTAATCTAAAATGAACAAACCAACTCTAAACAAACAAGTAAATAAAATTGCCCACAAGAGAAGAAAATGTTCAAGGTTACTTTAAAATACGTATTTTTAGTTTTGCTATTCTTTATTTAACTTTCTAGGCTTATGAGCAGAGCATCAATCCTGTTTTTGTGAGATTGTCTTGCTATGATATCTGTCAGACACTGCCTCACATTGGCTATTCAGGTACAGCCTGCTTGCTGTATGTTAGGGTAGCCATTTCTGCAGTCTGACATGAAATGGTTTGTGTTTTGGGGTTTGAATATGTTGCTGGGATGCTTTGTGAGACCCAGCCTAGAAAGAGACAAAGCAAACACTAGTGCTTTACAGATCAGTGTTTTGTGTTGTAACTACTTGTTAATGCTCTTTAAAAGTGGGTACATCTTGTTCCAAGGGGAAACAGCTGAAGGCTATCATCTGAAAGACACAGCAGTGCAGACGTTCAAGATAGCTGATAAAGGCATCTTGGCTAATGCAGAAATTACCTTGAAAACTTTTCAGTTACCTGTACTGTCATATGCTGGTATTAAATAACCTGAAAATGTCACCCACAAGCCAAATCTTCCTCCATAAATTGAGCAGCAGCAGTCATGTACATACAGATGCTGACAGTGCTGTTGGAGGCCATACTTCCTTCTGGCACCTGCTACTTCTTACTCTGCCAGCATCAGACATTGCTATTGTCTGCTGCCATACTTTGTGTGAACTGCCCTTTTAAAGGAGCTCTTCTTTCTCACTACTTGAGATGGTTACATCTCCCAGTTAAATTATATTCCTTGATATACCACAGAAAAATAATGTGTGAATGGGGCTGCTCATTTTTCTGCTTACTTCTCTCAGCTAGACAGTGAGGATTTTCTGAGCTCTTCTAACACCAAAGCGGTGCAAGTCTGACTGAATTCTCACTGACTTGAGTATCAATACAGAGGTTCTCTTTTTGACACTAATTTATGTGGAAAGAAAAGATTAAGGCCACTGAGAAATGTCATGAATAAGATAACCCACTATAAATACAAAATTTCTGTAACTGTAGAAAAAAATTGCAATTTCACAGAATTCTCCACAGCCTGAAGTATAAAATTTTCATTCCCATCAAAGGATATTCACTCGAAAAAATTACCAAGTTTATTTGAATTTATCTTAATATACTTTTATGTCTCTTTTTATCAAGATGAGGTCCATAAATGTGATAGACATCTAGAAGTCTGTCCTGGTTTAGGGCAAACTTGGGAGAGAGACTCCAAAGGGGGCCCCTCCAGAAAACAAACCCACACACAGCCCCTCCCCCCCACCGGTCCGGGAAGTAGTGGAGAGTACTCGGAGAGTAGTGGAAAGAACCTGTTTATTTAACAGACACAGCACACCCCCCCCAGCACACAAAATGAACAATACTAGGTGGTACCAGTCTTTCAGTGCTCTGAAAAAGATGACAAATTCAGAACCAAAATCTCTCGGGGGTGGTCACTCGGTTGTCAATCCTTCCGGTGCTGGGGCGGCTGCTGTAGACCTCCGATGTTCCCAGGTCCCAGTCCGGAGCAGGTTCGAGTAGGTCCAGAAAGGAAAGGAGAAACAGTCCAGGAAGAATTTGGACTGTCTAGCTAAATAGCAGGAGCCAGAGCAAGCAGAAGCAAGAGCAAGAGCGAAAAGCAAAAGCAAAAGCAAGCAAAAAGCAAAACAGCACTAGGTATTGCCCGTCTCTGTCTCCTGCCGGCCTTGGGGGAGAGGTTGATAGGAAAAAACCAAAACAAAACATTCACCCTTCTGAAACAGTCTTAAAGGCACAGAACATGATATCCAGCAAAAGTAGCACACACAAATGGGGATACAAACATCATAACGTCACCCTAGGACAAAGTCCTACATATTTGAACATTGTTTTGCTATGTGTACATCAATTCCCTTTAACCAAATAGTTCTGAGCCAATAACACAACAGTTAGGATCTCAACATGTGGTGGCAAAGGGCAAATAAGTAAATAACAGAGGCTAAACCATTTTTTCCTAAACTGTGAGATATTAAAAAATTATAATCAGAAACAACAGGGAACATATTTGGATATGCAACTGCTCTTTTTGAATACCAAACTAAGTCATATCAAGTGTACTGTATAATGCAGTAGATGTCTTGCTTCTTTAATATAAAGAGAGAAAACACTGTGGACTGTATCCTATTTTGATTGGAATTCCCAGCATGATCTATTGTTAAATAGCTCTATATGAGCTAAATGAGTTGCATATACATAATATGTGGTTTGTTTTAAGATCATTGTCCAAAAAATACAATAGCTTCTCCAAAGGTTAAACAAAACAAAACAAAAAAAGTACAAAACTCAATTTGTAAATAATAAGAAAATTAAAGGAAAAGAAAAAAGAAAACACACTACAGCAAAAGCCTGTGACTGCCAAAATTTGGGCATTGTGTCTGTGTAACATCATAAATGTTAAGCAGATATTATGCAGCTTAAAATAAAAAAATTATCATGACAGTAAAAAGCAGACTTCCACGCATATGAAATAGGAAGCTGCCTTTCATTAAGAACTGTAATAAACAAGCATGGCAATGATCCACACCATAGTCATCATATAAATGTTTGTCTCATAACATTCCTCATTAGCAATGGCACTTCATTCACAATTAAAAAGTATAAGAAGGCTTATTAGTGCTGAATTTACTACCATTCTGCTATTTCAATACCAGAGCTGATTAAGCAGTCTAATATAAAAAAGAAAAAAAAAAGCCGTCAAAGGAATATTTTTTCCTTTTACCAGATGGCGCACACCTTGCATGTTTAGTGATTTGAATTTAAATAAAGAGAAAAGAATATATTTCTAACTACCTGTAGGCTGCAGAATTCTAAAGCATATTTGATTTAATATTAATACAAAGTATCTTTTACTAGATGATTTATTTGATGTACTAAATAATTTATTTAATCCAGTATCTTGCAAGTAATGCATGACATACCTACTGTGATCGACAACATATCCAATTCAGTAAGGCAAAATTTTAATTCTACAGCTTCTTTGCTCTTCTGAATCTTCTGAATAAAGATGTGATTTATTGGAATATTGAGTATTAATTTCAGTTTAAACAATTTCAAATCCAGTATTATGCGTATTAAGAAAAGGTAAACCTATCTCAAGAGTGAAGAGAAAAAAGAGAACATAGCAGTCCTGTAAATGTGCTTGCGTACAAACCACTCGGCTTCAACATGCTACTCTTGATAAGTGATATTTTTAATTAGGAATATTTCAACAGCTGCTTGTATTCATGAAAATATCAGTAATTTTTAAAGTGCTTTGAATTTATATTCACACTCCTATATTGCTCATTAGTTAAAAATAATGTCATGAAGTTGAGGAACAAGAAACATCATACTCATATGCACAGAATTGTTGAAGATATTTGTAATTTACCAGTAATCTGGAAATTGTCACCCAAACTGTTTGAAGTATAACTAGGGCATAAACGGTTCAATTGTAGACAAGAGAAATTATGTCAAAAAACAGATAAAGGGTTCTGGCTGCTTTTCAGTGAGATTTTATCAATACATCCTGGTTCTTTGGTGCATTATTTTAAGCATGGAAGGAAACATTTTGAAAGAACTTGTAATCTTTAAATTATGTTTCTTTCTGAATAACAGAAATTAGAGACAGAAAAATGCTGGTCGAGAAACATGAATTTAGAGCATGAAAAACATTCAAGGCAGTAGGAAAGGGACTGTAAAAATATTCTAACTGGAATTGGAAAGTTCAGTTTTGAAGAAACACATTTTCCTTTAATGAGGTAGTGAAAATAAAGAATTTGCTGACTTCTTTTTTAAATGAGTTTTACTTCAGCCTTTGTGTATTGGCCTGAAATATGGTAACAATACCTTTATGTGTAGTTGAGAAAATTGCAACTCAGAATTTTTCTATCACAATTTCTCCATCAGAACAACAGTACAGTAGTTCAAACATACAGCCTCAAATCCTCTCTCCATATAACTCTAAAAAGGATTGGAATTAAGTGGAATGCAAGTTGTCGGATCAATAAACTCATTCCACCTCCACAATTGATTACATGACATTTACTGTATTTTACCTGTGGAACCAGCACATTGAAACTCTAGAGTATTTCTGAATTTATTTGTCCCTTCAATTTGGTGCCACTAGAAGAGACGTACATGGAAAGCCTAACCTCCAGTCTCCATTGATCAGGGCTTGCAGATGGAGCACACTCCCATAAAGAGTGGGTTTTTTGAGGAGCTGTTGTTATGCAATCATATTAATATCTATGCACGTGATACCTAGTTATTATACTAAATAATGAATAGTACACACCAAGAATTAAGATTCAAATCCTTCACTTATATTCTGTAAAATGAAAACTGAATGAAATTTTATTCAATGTTTATGAGTCAGAGAATTTTTATTAACCTTATAATAGGTTCAAAAAGTAAACAATTTACACAGAGGTCAGAATCTCTCCTGCCGACGTTGTGTCAAATGATTTAAAAAGAATAAAAGAAAAAAGTCAGGTAAAATCTAGTGGCAAAAGGAGCTCTGAATCACTGTCATGCCGCTTAGGAAGCTTTCCTAGAAATGGTAAGTCTTGGCTGCCAGTCATTCTTCTCATTCTGACACATACATTGCACTTATTCTGTAATTACTAGACAAAATTCTCTCAGGGGAGAAAAGGAACTGAGTCAGATTTTCCTAATAGCTGGGTGAGCCATTAAATCACTGTACAGAAGAGGGGAAGGGAAATCATGGATATACTATTGTCTTCTTTCTGGATTTGCTTGCAGTAGTATTTAAATACTGACATATTTTAAGCATGAGGTAATACTTAGGCGTCTCAATAAAAACTGTTCTGGAGGATGGCCATAAAAACCTGAGAAAATTTGGTGATAAAAAAAAACATATGAAATCAAACATTCTCTCTCAATATTTGTAGGGCAAAGCCTTTTGTACATTCTAATTTTGGGCAAGTAACTGAATTGTTATAAAAAGCCTACTTAGGCTTCTCTGTTCATTATTTGGGCTTCAGCATTAGACCTTGTAAAAGAAAGTGATGCAATCAGGCAGCAGCAATTTCTGGTTCATTTAAATATAACTGTAGAAATAATTCTTTGAAACAACTTAGAAAAGACAGAAAAGCCTCACATATAACAGCTTTTGGAGAACGGTGCTTTCTGCAGGCCAGTGGGTTAACCTGCCAACTCGCTGTTTCCATCTCATTTAGTGTTATATGCTCTTCATGTAATCCTTAATCAGAGGCAAATCCACCCAGGCACAGAAACCATCCCATACTGAATATCCTGCTGAACATGTACACAAAATCTCCAGATGATACTCGTAAAAGTATCAGACTTTTTAATAACAATTTTCAAGATTTCAGAAGACTGATGGATCCTTTGAATGTTTGAGCAACACCTGGCTGACAATTTATGTTACTGAGCTTCCATTTAGTAAGTGAATTTTATTTATTTTATTTTTTACAATAAAGGAACCTAAATGCCTCAATTATTTGGGACAGTAAGACCACAAATACACATATTTGCTCTCTATACTTTATACAAAAAAACCCTGACAATCCATTTTTCCTCCTTTCAACTAAAAGGCACTTTCTGCATTCAAAAATCTCTTCACTAAACATTTGTAAATTGGAGTTCCTATGGACTAGTATCAATTAAATAATCCATTTTGCTGTGTAATTATATTTGATAGGTTATACTTCATACAGATTTTTCTGTCCTTTAAGCTAGGACTTATACTGTAGAGTTGTTTTTCTGAAATCAATGACTGTGTATGTAGCACAAAATAATACTTAGCACCAGTAAAGCTTGAAAAAGCTGGCATGTAATGACTAATATGTTTATTTCTATGTCAATGTCTGTCTAGAATTAATACATTAAAAATTAAACTTTTTAAATAATAGATATATCAATTTGAAAGTAAATATACTCTGTGTGCTTACTGCTCCTGAGAAAAAGGCACTCCTCATTTCTTTCTTTGTATTTTAAGTGCTGCACACTTCTGATGTGGTCTAAATTATTTTTCCCTACTGAGAGACACAGACTGCAGCCTCTAGCTATATAAACTTTTACATTAGTGATGTTAATATTCTGCTACCAAAGCAAGTAAGAGAGGATATGCTTTCATTGACATTTCCCTTTGAAGTGAAATCTTAAAGCTTTAATTTTTATTAATGCAAATCCCGGCTAAAAAATACCTTATCCATGGTCACATATGAGGCACTATAAGATCTAAAGACAGCTTTGCTTTCAGACTTCAGTATTAAACAGCTTCTGCCTGCCATCACACCACCTTAGGCTCTGATAATATTGGCTTTTATAATACAGAATAAGCAGGGACTAACTGCTACTTGAAAAGGAGAATTCCAAATAAAATCCTAAACTTCTGGAAGCTAGTGAAAGAATGGTGGAGTGCTTTAGAGAATAAGAACCTGAGAAGTGCTTAAATTCCGGAAAAAGCTCACAAAACCCAAAATTTTATGATGGTTGAGATACTGCAAGGTTGACAGAAAAAGATAAGGAAATGGTGTTTCCCAATGAATATATTAATTGCAAATTCACAATTACATGTCAGAAATTTGCGATGTGTCATGGATATTTTTTACTGCTTTAAAATAAAATAAATCCTTATGATTTTTATATGGTTAAAATAAAAACAACGATCAAAGATCAAAAGCAAAATCAACACCATGCAGTTTTCAAAAGTTACTTTTTGCAGAATAGGCTATAGACACACTTTGTACCAGATTCTGTCTGCAATTCTATTTCATCTGATATAAAAGTTTGCAATTGTTTTGGGTATCTTACCAGCGCTTTGCAAAAGCCTCTGCCCTGCTCTCTAATGAGAGCTACTATTGTTACACTGTTTCTCCACATTTGCCAGTCTAACCTAGATGCTTTCTACTTCTCTGTGACTTTACAAACGTTTTAAAATCTGAAATTTCATATGCATGCAAAACAATAGAATCAGAGTAAATTTTGGCCTCTGTAAATTAAGTTTATAGTATCAGCTGAATTCTGCAATGTCCTCTCAGCAGATGTTGACTGGATTAACCCACAGAAGTCTGGTCACCCTGAAGGGTGGTTGTGCATACAGCTGGCAGCAGCCCACCATGTACTTTTTAGTCAGCTTATGAACAGAACAAACTTTTTCCTAATTATAAAGAACAAAATTGATAAACCAGTATTAATCCTCCCAGATGAGTTTCCTCTAGCATGACTATTATCAGCTCTGTACTGGAAGTAAATAAAACTATCACTCACTTACTTGCTCAATGGGAAGTAATCCCAAATTTATGCTAACAAATACTTGTTTGTGTAAATTATGACTGTAAACCACTAAACCTTTATTCAAAGGACCAGATACGTTCAAGCTGTCTGAGGGGGCTGGGTCTGTCTCTGACAGAATAACTATGTTTTATGGTCAACTGAAACATATATGTGTTTTACAAAGCTACACAGTTATTCTACATGAAGAAAAGAGAGCAATGTGCTTTTTATTCTCTCAAGTGTACTTAAAAGGGCATTTCCCAGTAACTTATAGCTTTCCCACTGATATTGCAGCATTTTGCTCCTCTGTGGTATACTTTTGTATAGTACTTCACAAATGAGAGCTTGAATCTTACAGTCACTGACAGAAACAAGATATTTTGAGGTTTTTTTCTCATGATCTATTGTGTGGGAACGCACTGATAATATTTCTTTTCTAGGATGTGCAATGTATGCTAAAATTATCTTTGAAGCAATTGTAGTAAATTCAGAATTTTGACAATAAAAAAAATCCTCAAGTGACATAGCACATACTATTTCATATATTGCTGTTGTTTCTTTTTCCTTTTTTAAAAAATGCATTAATGGAACATGCATCTTAAACAGTATTGACTTGATTTTTTTTCTTTGTAAAATATGAGGAACGTTTACTTCAGTTAGTGTTGGAATAAGAATGACAGAATGACAGATCAAATTCTTTTTTTTTTTTTTTCAAGAAGAAAAATAAAAGCTGATTTAATTTACCTTATGGGCAGAGATGTAAAATTCAACAAAAAATCCCCCAAAACACAACACCCCCCTCCTCCCCTCCCAAAAAAAAATAGGAGATATAGTAAAGGGTGGTCAGTAAGCATTTCCTGGCTGAGACATTGTATGTAAGGAAAAAGCCTCAAAACATTACCACTACTAGAAGCCACAAGTGCCCAACCATGCCTGTAAGTGAAGAGATTCAGATACTGCAGATGATCACTGACTTGAGTAGTGATGCCTTGGCATATTGTCCCAGACTTTTGTGAGACTAACTTTCTGTAGTTTCAGCTTCAGAAATACGCTGTAATGATCCTATTTACAAATTAATCTACCTCTTGTAAAAACAGAAAGGATGATTAACAAGAATAGTACCCCTCATTTCTTCCTAAATTAAAAAAACTCATACACTTGAAAGATTTAGTCAAACTCATTCAGAAGAAAGATATCAATGTCACACCAGATTATAATAAACATAGTGAACATAAAAGACTTTCCATCCTTGTTATAACAGCTATTTATGCTGCAGCACTTATCTTGCCACTTCAATTCCTGTCTTGCAAACACGTTGCCTAGCTCTAAGTGCACAGATGCATAGCTGTTCCTTAAAGACCTGTGCCACTACAAACGTTTTCAAATATGGTTTTGGGAGAGGGATTTGACCTTAACACACTTTGCCAATATCATCCATAGTTCAGAGGCTGAAGTTGAAGATTAGTTAACCTTCCAGTAACACATGCTGTTCTCACTTCTGGCAATATGTTACAGCCCTGACTAGAGAACAGTAAATTTTAGAAGAAAGTCCTATTCAAGAGCTGGATATATTTAGCATGCTACTGGGAGCTCTGTCCAAATGATACATTGAGTCATTGGAATAAGAATTACAGAAGCTGATTTAGTGGTAAATATAAGTTAGCAGTTCAAATACTCTTCAGAAACACAGAGAGTTACCTTTTTCATTTTTTTTCATAAGATTACCCCTGCCTGTAGGTCAAAGGTCTAAGTGTCTTTACATAACACATATGTTATGTATGTTAAAAGCTTTAACCAGGAAAATACTTGCTGAATTGACTGCAGTGTCTGCAGTGATACCATTCTATTCGCTGGTAAAGTAAGAAGTGCCATTCTCATTTATGCAGAGGAAGCTCTAGGAGAGCAGGTTCTTTGTTAAAGTCAATTTAAACATACACATTCCTGACGTGAAATTTTAAATGTGAAAGATATTAACTGCCGTATTATTACTAATTAATATAGTGGAGGTGTTGATTGATGAGAAACTCAACATGAGACACCAACATGAACTTGCTGAAAGGCAACCATTTGTGTCCTGGGCTGCATCCAGAGCAGCGTGGGCAGCAGGGGAGGGAGGGGATTCTGCCCCTCTGCTTAACTCTGCTGAGACCCCACCTGCAGGGCTGCATCCAGCAGCATAAAAAAGATTTGTTGGAGTAAGCCCTCCTGAGAAAGGCTATGAAGATGATCAGAGGGCTGGAGCATCTCTGCTATGAAGATTGGTATAGTTAGGGTTTTTCAGCTGGGAGAAGGGAAGAGTCCAGGGAGAATTTACAGCAGCTTTCCTATCTGAAGGGAAATATACAAGAAAGCTGAAAGCAGAGTTTTCACAAGGGTATGTGTGCGCAGTATGTAATGATGGACAAGGGATAATGGTTTAAACTGAAAAAAGTAATATATAAAGTAATACATAAAGTATGCTATGAAAAAGAATATACTTAGATTAGATATTAGGAAGTAATTTACAGTATGAGTATGATGAGGCACTGGAACAGGTTGGTCTGAGAAGCTGTGGTTGCCTCAGGCTAGCCTGGGTGGGCCTTTGAGCAAGCTGGTCTAGTGGAAGGTGCCCCTGCCCATGGCAGAGGAGTTGAAACGAGATGATCTTCAAGGCCTCATTGAACTTAAACCATTCTGTGATTCCATAATATAACATATCAAGTTAGATATCAGGTGGTTTGTTCAGTATACCTTACCAAAACAGAAACTTTTGAAAATACCTTTGCATGCCAGTCTGCTTCATGTTGTTATCTAATGTTAATATCTTTTAAAATATTACTGATGGGCTATAAGTGTGCATTTTCTACATAAATGGGAATTTCACCATTTAAACATTTAAGATATTATTACTTCTGCATTCTTTGAATTTGGAAATGTATGTGTGCGTCTGATATACAATTTGTCCTTATATAGGAGGAAGATATGATTGAATATCCATGCCGAATGTCCAATTGAAAAAAAAATTAAAATTACACCTTTAATGACTTCATATTCTGGAATAAAAAATAATATTTCTTATCTTAAGGTAAGTTCCTATGGGGTTTTTAAAATCTCTTTTCCAGCTTTAGAGTTATCAACAAACAAAAAAATTCAAATGAATACAGACATTAATTATGAAATTTACATTAATTGCTCTCAGCAGACAAAGATAATTTTGATCACAATCTATGCTGAACACTTATGAATAAACCTAAGAGATTGACAGGAAAGACAGAAAGCCAGAATGTAGCCAATCATTTCTATAGCCTGAGGTATTTTGCTGCCACAAAGAACAGATAAATGTTTCCGCTTGTGTTTGAGTATGCAAAGTTTGTCTCCATAGATAAGGAAATTAAAACTACAGAATTCAGTTTTTTTACCTCTTTATGATTTTGTGCTTGATGATATCCTGGAATTCTAAGCAGAAATTTAAAAATAAAAACATAGTTTACTGATAAGTCTACATTACTTACATGATATTGTTTCTGTTCCTTAAGAAGAAGCAAGACGATTTTTGAGTTTTTGTTTAATTTTCCAAGAATTATCTTGGGGTTTTTTTCCAAGACTTTTTCTCTTGATTGTATATCAGACATTGCTTGTGAACAGAAAATCAGTTCAAATTGCTATCTCAATTTCCCTCTATTCTTACTAAGTATTTTGACTATTCAAACTCAGCTTCCTGAAAACCTCCATGAATCTGAGTAACAATAATTTTAATTTTTTTCAGAAAAGATTTGACTAATGAAAAAACCACCATTAATCAACTACCATCATGACAGGTTGACTTTGCAGTGATAAATATTATCTTACCATCATTGTCTCAGACTATGTGTTTGGTTTTTATTTGATATGTGTTCCAAGCATTTTCTGTTAGTTTCTAAACCCATTTTTTAGTATAGATAATATTCCTTTAGCTATTAAATCCACAGCTTTAAGTCAAGTTTGAAATTTTACTCGGAGATCTTTCTTATTTTTGCCAGGCCAACTTTATAGTTTAATCATCATTAGCATATATTAAAAAACAAAATTGAGATATTTGTGAAGAAATAAAATTTACTGCAAAGATAATTTACAAAATGTTTGCCAGAAACTAAAAAAACTTGAACGACTGAACAATTACATCTGAGTAAAGTCAAACTTTTGGATCAAATTAATAATTTCATGGAAGTTGAAAGAACTAGAGTGCTTTTGACACTTAATCACTGCTTTCCTAGTTAAATTTAAATCAGGAAGAGAATCCAGATTCCCGTCTTCTCAGGCAAATGTTCAACAAACCAGACTACTCTGATGTTATCCTTCTCATTTAGTAGTGTATCTGTTGCATTAAGCTGCTTAGAATGTGCTTTGATTCAACTAAATTTTCATTCCTTGATCAAGATTTATTTTTCTATAAAGCACCATCCATTTGACTCAAAGTACATTTTAACATATTATGGAATTGCACACAATTGATGGCTTGAACTTCCTCTTCATCTTACCTGGTCTAAGAGCCAAATCATCAAAACCAAAGGCCCATTTTCTTGCCTTACTGAGAATTTTCCTGAATTGATTTGCACCTGATATTTTTTCTCTGTTGGTCCCATGTTCACATTATCTCTCCAGATCATACCATTTTCTAATGCTGCTTAGTCACAAAACTCCTCATGTTTCTCTTTGAAATTTTGATTTATGTCTTTTTATGAATTGCGCTATGAAGTTTTGTTTGGTTCTAGTTTACTCTCAAACTCTAACATTTTAGTGTCATGGAAGACTAATGATAGTTGTAACAAATCTATGTTTGAACCCTTGTAAAATGTCAATTGCTTAGTCAACTGAATGTTTTGGGTTTTTATTGATTTGCCATCAATAACACATGCTAAAATCCATTCCAAAGGCTTCATGATGGCTCATCATGCCTCTTAGAACTCAATACTGCACAAAACATAGCAACTAATATTCCCATCATATTTTCTCTTCCATGTCAGTGCTCAAAATGATCCTTCAAAATTAAAGTTTTCTGAGGTTTAAAAAAATACACTGTTATCAATGTAATAAGAAGTTAAAGAATTTTTAACAAATTATTAATGACTAATATTTCATAGAAGCAAACATAGCTACCCAGCATTTACTTTTCTTTTCTTGGATCAGTCGACAGAGTTTTGTTTGCATCGTATTGCAAAATGTAGGGGTGGATATACATAGGAAGATTGATGTTGAGTTTTAATCACACTTCTTAGCACATCACTAAGGCTAGATATCATTGAAGGCAGTGAGAGGGTGAACAAGACAAGAATACTTTGGATAGCCAGTCTTTAATTCCCACTCATGTGAGAACTTAGATACATATCTTTAAGCTGGCCAGGGAGGTCACTGGTTTCTTTGATATTTGTCTTAGTTTCATTGATATTAATAGATCCTAAAGGTGTTGTATATCAGCTCCAAACTTCCCTTGATGTTTGATCCCACTGATTCCAGAGGAGGGCTCAAATCTTTAGGAAGCTAGAGACTTGCACTTTATTGGTAGTATGCTAAAGATAAATGCTCTTTCATTGATTGAGACTAATCAAACAGAAGCTCTATGGATTTTTCTGTCTTTTGTAATTATACATAACAGTTTGAGATGACCTTAAAACTAGGAGAATCCTACTCTAATCACCTACTTACCACTAGCATTTAAACAAACAGAAAACACTTGACAAAGCTCAAAATGTTCTGTGGATTTCCTTTCAGAGGTGCAATGGGAATAATGAAAGACTTTTGTGATTTACATTGTACTTAAACTCTGTCCTCACTACTATATGCAAATCCACTTTAGAACACATATTCCAGTTGAATATTTCAGGGATTTTGAGCATTCGTCCCGGTGGGGATGAAAGTTACAGCCAGAACTAGGCTTGGGTAAAAATATTTCATAAATGCAGGCAGATCCACCATGTATAGTCCTTTCAAACAATTATGGATTTTATAAATTTGTTTACATGAAATGTTTTGTTCATGTTGGTAAGTCAATCAAATAAAAATTAATCTCAAAACTGAATCATCTCAATTCAATATACCAGAAAAATCTTGTTTTCTTGTTTAGCTAGTCACTGAATTGATATATCTTTTAATTAAAATGTGACAACCAAACTATTTAATATTTCATCAAACCATTTCAACTTTAAAAGACAAATGGTATAAACATTTAATGCATTTTGTTTGCATGCAACCTAAAATAATTTTTAAATTATCCCTTTCCTGATATATGTTATCTGCTAACAAATCAGGAAGCCTATTTCTTGCCGAGTTCTCAGTTTAAAGGTAGGACTTGTCCCAAGTTTGACTGAAGGCAGTAACGAGACAATGACCTTTAGTAGGCAGCAACTGTAGCCTATAAAATGTTTTAAATGTTAGTTGAAGTAAAATAAAATAATATAGTTATTTATCTCTTTTTGGTTCATTGTTTTTTTCATATATAATTTCTGACAAACCAAAATAGACATTCTAAAAGATTTTCTTGTTGGAACCAGAAGATGGAGAGCAAAAGAGCTGCACAGGGCTAAAATGAGTAAAACTGATAATGGAAAATGACAATCTATTTCCGGAAATCCAGTGTAAATAATAATGCTATTATATGAACAAAAGATAATTTTAGACTAAAGAGTGAGTATTTAGGTAAAAATGACTGGGAATTCCTGTCCATAGTTTCACAGCTGGTGATTTATTTTCATACATGAATTTGTCATGTTATGACATCTACCTATAGAATCTGACTTGTCTACCACAGCCCAGAATATACACAGAAATTTTTTTTTGGCAAAGTTTCATACTTTAAAACCAAAGAAAAATATTATGATCATAAAGTTTTTGGTAGGGCAGAGAATTCTTCCCTGACTGATTCTGCATGATGATAATTTCCATATAAAAGCAAAGAGTTGCTATTATCTAAATTACCATTTTGTATATATTCAATTGCTTCCACAGCCTTGAAAAATTGAAGGATGTACTCAGTTTTAGCACCTTTGAAAAATTAAATTCATCAGCTGTGATAAGAGCATGACTGGAGATTTGCCACAGACCACTGAAGCATTTAACAGGCATTCCACTAACCTTTCTGCTCCATCTGAACCTGAACAGCCTACTCACAGTGCAATCAATGGAATGAGCCTGCCCATTCCTAATGACTGCTGCAGGGATACAGAGTTCTGAGTCCTGCAGTACTGAAAATGCTAAAATATGTCAAGTTTTACCAGATATCTTTGAAGACACTTGTGGTACGCCATCATCTGAGGGTTCACACTTCTACCTGGCAAATTTTCTACCACAAAAATATATGGAGAATGAATGCTAAGAAATTAAATTATAATTAAAATCATGCGCTAAATAGATCAGTGATGATCTTCAACATTTTAATTTTTATGATTTTATAAAAAAGGGAACATAAAAGGGTTATAGAAAAACTTTTGAAACTTTTGGATAGGAATTCATTATACTATTTCATTGATAGCAAGCTCAAAACATTTGTAACTGAAACCTCATTAAATTTTTTATTTTATACATAAGAAAACAATTTTTATACCTGCAGTTATGCTTACTTCTTTTCAATTATGTAAGATTTTCCCATGCACTTAGTTATTCAGGCTGCCTTAAGGTTGTTGATATAATTTTGCAGGGTTCAAGGGAAAAAGAACAAACAAGAATGAAGTAGAAGAATGAAGAATGTGCTTTCGTGTAATTTGATAAAGTACTAGACATGAAATAGTAAACACCACTGGTTAAAGGTGATTGCATCTACAACAGTCTTCACAGTCAAAAGGATCAGGCAGAGCAAGTCCAGAGGAGGGCCGTGATGATGAGCAGATGGCAGGAGCACCTCTCCTGTGTAGACAGGCTGAGAGATAGGATTCTTCAACCAGGAGAGGGGAAGAGTCCATGGAGATCTTATAGCAACCTCCCCATACCTGAATGAAAATCAACAAGAAAAGGACGTTTTTACAAAGGCATGAAGTGACAGGACGAGAGATGAGAGCTTTAAATTGAGAGTAGATTTAGTTCAGATATAAGGAAGAAATTTTGTACTGCACTGAGGACGGGTGAGGCACAGAAACAGACTGCCCAGACAAGTTGTTGCTGGCCCAGCACTGGAAGTGTTCATAGTCATTTTGGATAGGGTTTTGAGCAATCTGGTCAAACCTTGTCATGGAAAGTGTCCATGCCTGTGCCAAGGAGATTAGAGATAGATGATCTTTGAAGTCTCTTTGAACCCAAAATATTATATGATTCTATGATGTAACACTGAGATTGATACTTTGTACTGATTAATCCCTATGTGTCTGGATGATAGACAAAATGTAGAAAGATACGCAGTAACAGCAGTAGAACACATTTTACATAAACTTTATTCCTTAGATAACAGAGGATAATATAGTACAAAAAAACTGAGCTACATCTTTCGAGTATTTTTTTTAAATTTATTTCATATTTCATAAAAGTCCAGGACTCTTAAAATTTGAAGTTTTTTTTTGCATCTTTAAAAATTGTGCTATTGACATTTTACAATTGGAATAGATTTACAAGGTGTAGTAAAATATTAAAGCATCAATACAGACAACAAAACATAAAGAAAAACAATAATGAATACCTGATGTTAAACAGTTACAAACTGTCATCAATTTTTCAAGAGTACCTAAATTATTTTCCAAGTTTGATTCAGTCAGTATGACTTTGTTTCTCAATGATTAATCACTTTTAAAATTGGAGTTTACGTCAATGACGAATAATTGAACATGTTCTAGTAATTAATCACAATATCTTAACGTTCAAGAGAATCAGCAGATCACTTAGCCCTGTTGTTTTCACACAGCTTGATGTCAGAATTACTGAGGTAAATTGTTTCTGCATGTGTTTTTTAGGTTTTTAAAGCATTAGGCATTTTTCACTGTCTCCACCATACCTTGATTTCTGACCATTGTTACCTTACACTGTTGTCCCACAGGATCCCTGACCTAGTTCACAGTTTGAAAGAACCCAAACAAACACAGGCAACCCCTAAAAATTGGGACAGTTCTTACCTAGAGCATCACACAAAACATCCACACCACTGAACTTAAGCATGCACAGAGAACAGAGATTTATAAGCTGTGAGACTTAAGTCACCATCCATGAGTGGAAGTTGTGCTCAGGGCCTTCAGCAGAAGGTCACTTGTGACATTTATTTGTGGTTCCCAGCTCTGCCCCACTTCTGTTTGTAGAAGCAGCAGCCACAGGTGAGCTCTGTGACCCAAAACAAAGATAAATTATTGTCTCTGAGAGTTTGGCACACATGAGCCAAAATTTCCAAAAGGAAAATGTTTTATTCAGTTCTTCATTCTTACTTCAACTATTTAAGAGTATTTATCATACTCTTAAAAAACAGAAAAAAAAATTTTAACAGTCATATTATGAGTTGTTATTTTGTTTTGTTTTCTGGTACTTACTGCATAAGTCAGTTAATAAATACCATCCTGATGTGTTCTAATACACCACTGTGTTTTTTTTAGTGATGTAACTTCTTAGCTACCTTTGCAAACTCTCATCTAGATATTTCCTAAGTAGTGCCCACTCTTCTGCCCTTTAGCTGAAATTCAAAACATAAGAAAGAGAATTTTATGATTTTTTTAAAATATATTTTAAAGCAGATTTTTTGGGATGGGTAAGAAAAGGACAAAACAATAAGAAGTTGCATGTCTAAACAGTGGGCCAGTGGCCATGTGTTTGTGCGAATGTACCAGGTTTGAGAAGGTGGATTTTTATTATACGAATGAATTATTACATGCATAATTTGGAAGGTGAAGGAATAGAATCCACGTTTTCCAAGTGAGAGCAGCTCTTGCAGAAGTTATGGCATTGCATGAACAAGGCTCTGTGCAAGCTGAAACATCTCAATGCAGAGCTAATGGCAAGACCAGCATGAATTTAACCCATTCACTATCCACTGCTCCTATAAATTAAACTTGTGTTTCAATACTGCATGCATTATCTATTTCCTCAGTATAGCTGAAAGCTTTTTTCTTCTGTACATTTTCTGCTATGTCACTTTATTAAATACATAATATGGGTTTGCAAATGAATATTACCTAATCCTTTTTGTTCTTTTTACAATTTCTCTTTAATTCCTGGTTTTAATTTTGCTTTTGTTTTCCTAAAAGAATTGTTAGTTCAAAAACTCTTGAAGAACAATAATTGTAGTCTAGCCCAATCCTCCTCAATAGAAGAGAGTTCCCTACAACTTAACTTCCAAACTTGCCTCTAATTCCAAAGTTTTATTTTGAACAAGTTTCACTGCATCTTTCAGAGCACAGTGCTTTATAGTTTTTCTTTGAATATTTAGCTTAATTTTACTTCTGTTTTTTCACTTCATTCTTCACTTATATCACTTCTGTTTTAGCACCTAATTATGCTCTTTTGTGATTCTTAACACAAATCTGTGCATTCATTTGATATTTACACCTTCCTAGTACACAAACACTTATATCCATCTAAATCACCATTTTCTGCAGATTTAAATACATTTTTTCTTAGTAATTCTTCATTTGTCTTTCCTTAAAACACCTTTTTAATTTTGTACGTTCTTCAATTTCCATGTAATTTGCATGAGTAGTATTGAATTGCATGTATTTATGTTTCTATACTTTGTTAGTCAGTCACCTTTATTAATATTAAGATAGTAGCTGCTGTTCTAAAATATAAACTGAAATTTAAAAAAAAAAAGCAAATTTTTGCATACAAGGCTGTAAATGTTTTCTCTACACATCAGACTTCTCAGTTTCTCAACTAAGTAACAGTCCAGAAGATGTGTATTTTGAAATTTCAAGCAACAAAGCTTTCTTTTACTTTGGGGACAGTGGACTTTATCACCATCATTTACATTTTGAAAATTCTTTTTGTTCCATCTTAATAAAGACATATCATGACCTACATTTGCAATAGAATGCAGTGCAAAAGTAGCATATTTCCATGTACATATATTTTTCTTCAAACACTTAGATAAAGTGTTTATTCATGGTTTACTTGTGGCCTACAGAAAAGCAGTGGGTTTTCACTGAATAATCTCAGACTTTTCAGAAAAGAAAATGTGGTGTTACTGCAAATGAGGATGGAAAGGGGAAGATATCAACTATAAAGTCCTCTAATATGTAGTGACTGCTTTACCTGTTTTTTCCAAATTTAAACGCCTAAATTATCCTCTGTACATAGATTTGACTAGATTTAGATTTGAAAGAAAAGAAAGCCCAGGGTGAAACTGGAGTAGAGCTGTAAACAGGCTCTCAAGGGAAAACAAAGGATATAAAAATTCTCTGTGCTGAGGATTTCTAGTGGTGAAGAGATACTTGACTGTGACTTCTATTTGAATTAAGGCTGAGAGAAACAAAATTTTAGAGCTGTTGTTGTAGGGGTCTGGGGAACATTTTCCCAGACCAGCCAGGACTGATATTTGGGTTATCTTCTGAGGAATAATTTATCTCTGCAGAAAGTGAGTACCCTGCTCTGTGGCTCATCCAGGCTCTATGGCCAGGGCTGAGTTGGACATTCTGGAGTTATAGTAGGAAGGGGATGGGACAAGTCTTCTAAAGCAATCTAAGGCTTGATGCTTGTGTCTGGGATGAAGGATATGTATTCCAGGTTTGCCTTTTGCCTTGGAGTTCAAGGGATTGATCTCCACCAGAAATGTTATCACCTCATCCCTATGTTCCCCCGAGGCTCTCTCCTAGAGGTGACACATGGAGACTGCACAATCAAACGGCAATAACTGCTCTAGTGAGGTGCAGCTTCAGCTTGGTGCACCCTGTACAACTTTCCACTTACACTTAAAGACATAGCAGACATCTCATCTATTCATGGACCCGTATGGCAACTCCCAATCCAGAGTTTGATTGAGGTGCTTGTCTTGGTTTGAAGACAGGTGTGCCTGCTAGGAAAAGCTGGAGCCTTTCTCTTGCAGTGGAGAAAATAAACTTCCTCTCTCCAAATTGCTATACCTTTGGAATTAAAGGGGCTCCCAAGCAAAGAATTTGGTATAACAGTTCTTTACTAATGAGTCTAANCAGAGCAAAACCGAAGCAGCCGTGGGTGCAAAGCGATGGGACAGCAGCTCCCTGCAGGGCAGGGAGAGACCAGGGTCTGAATTCCGGGGGACCCACGAAACTCGCTCCCAGCTCAGCTCCAGGTTTCTCAGGAGTCAAAAGACTGAACTCTTCGGTTCTTTCCAAGCCCCCCAAGAGAGAGAGCTGTATTCGGTGCCACCCCCTCCTGACAGTCACCTCTTTTGTCTCTTCCAAGTACTTTGAAGTGCCCATAAGCACCCAGCAATCTGCTTCCTAACAATTCTTTTGGGAAAAAATTCTACAAGAAAACAACCCAACCTCCAACAGTGCTCAAATTCTCAGATTAGTCGTATTCCAGCTTGGGCTGACCCTGAAAAGGAGCAAGAATGTGACAGCAATAAAGCCCTTTGAAAGGTAGCAGCCTTTTTTCCCATTTTTCTAGTATACAGTACTAGGTAAATTCATTTTGTTGGCAATATTCTGATAATAAACAACTTCAATTCTTCTTTTATGTTTCAGTCTTCTTTTTATATTCTTTTATATCTTGTTTATAATATAAGAGCATATATACACATGAATCCACAAACCTCTATTGCCAAAATATGCACAACCTAAGATGCACTAAAATTACAACTGTCAATAGGTGTTTAAATTCTCCCATACTTAAGTTCAGATTATTTCACTTAGTTGAAACTATGAAGAACATTTTTCTTTTGATGGTGTTAAATATAACAGAAATTTAAAGATAATTAAGTGGTGCTCCATAGAACTCCATAGCAGAAGACGGTGAAATATTTTTCTTCTTTTTCTGAAAGGTCAGAAGTAACTCTCATGAGAGCTGTAAGAAGAGTTCAGTAAATTAATTGTTTGTGTAGTATAACAGGAATCCTAAGAGGGCAAAAATATTTAGCCTTAGCTTTCACTGGAACTGTGTTATTTTATATTGCTTTTTTGTTGTTGTTTTTTTTGTTTGTGGTTTTGTTGGTATTTTTTTATTTTAACCCATCTAAATAAGCTGGAGTAATATTCTCAAAATGAAAAGTTTTTTTCTAAAGCAACTAGAACTTATTCACTCTTTGCTCCTCATCAATGCTCAGAGGTTAAAGGGCTTTCCAAGACAATGGAAGAAAATGAAAAGCAATAACAAATCTATCAGTCCTGCTAAACAATGCATTTATAGGTGCTAATGAATTTATTCTTTATAGGTGCTAATGAATTTATTCTTTCCTTCCCTGCAAAAAATGCATCTTTTCAGAGCTTGGTTATGATTCCCTAATTAAGAATTCACAAATGTGCCATGTAAACGTACATAATTTATTTCCATCATATTGAAGGTCTGGGAATTTTGCCAGTGAATGAAACATTGTATTCCATAGGAACAACGAAATGAATACTTCTGTGTCTGATATGAGAGATTCATTCCTTAAACTGACATAGTCATAAATCTAAATTAGAGCAAACTGTGCAGTCAGGTTAATATCTAATCAGTCTTTCAGCTTGGGACTTCAGAGGCTTGAAATGTTGATTACCTAATAAGGCAAAGAATAGCCAAACCTTTAAAGGCAGATATGAATAAGCTTTGTTGTTGTCAACCTACTTTCCTCTTTGGAAAACAGAAGATGGTGTTGCCACTAATCTCTGCTTTTTTATGTGTTCCAGAAGGCAAGTTTGGGACTTTGATGACTTAAGGGGGTTTTTGTCACGTTAGAGCTGCCAACAGCTGCCTTAGTGCAGAGCCAGGGAATGAGGCAGACGTGCGACCAGATGGAAGAGTAATCTCAAGGGGATTGACCTTACAAGAAAAATCTAAAAAAAAAAGAAAAACAGCATCTCAATATCCCTGGCTTCTGGCAGTATGACCAGAGCATCATGAGCCTGTGTCCTTCCAAAAAAGCCCATCAAGCTTCCACATACGCTTCAATAGCAATAAGCCCATGTCACAGGCCGTATTCATTTCTACGTGGAGAATGACAGTGTGTCACTCTTCTTTATTTAATGGTGACAGAAAAAGCAGTCAAAATATAATCTGAAGTTCTGGCTTCTCACCCTTCTCCCTTCTTCTGTTTCACATATGCAGTAACAAATTGACTTTCTGTGCTATGTCCCAAGTGCCTAATGTAAAATAGAATCAAACTGGAGCAACTGAATAGGTGACACTGATGTCATGCTCACGGGCTCATATTTTACAATTATCCTAGAATTTGTGACCCCCTTGAAACTGAAGAGGTTCTTGTATAAACTCTAGAAGGTAACAGTATGGAAATATGGCTTTCATCTGTCTGGGAAAGCAAACATATCAGAGTTAAATTAAAATTTGTCCTGCCCACTATAATTTTAAACAAACACTCACTTCTACTGCTGATCTTCCCACTATGTAATATTTTGCCTTTAAAGCTTTCACAATCATCACTCTGCAATGTGTCCATGGATGTAAAACTAACAGAATAATTTAGATAGCTAAATTAATGCACATATCATAACATTAAAACATGTAATAAAATACACAGAAAAAATGCATCTGATTAATGTCTATGGTTAAGAAAATATTATTTTCTTTTTCTTCTTTTTTTTTCTGAGAGAGAATATAGCTGATATTCTGAGATATTTAAAAAGCGTTTTAAAGAAAAAACGTTAAAAAAATGTAGAGAAGGAAAGACCTTTTCCCCTCTCAGAATCTGAAACTTCAAGGTAGAGTTTTCAACCATTTCTTTCTGATTAACATATTCTAATGCGGAGTTAATTCTAAAAAATTATCCCTCTTGCAAATATTATTTAGGAAATTAATACCTGAATATCCCTGGAAGTGTTCAAGAAACACTGGACATGGCACCTAGTGCTGTGGTTTAGTTGACATGACAGCATCTGGTCAAAGGTAGTACTCAATGATCTTGGAGGTCTTGTCAAATCTTAATGGCCCTGTGATTCTATATGCTAATCCTTGGGATAAAATTCTAAGGGTTAGTCATGACAAAGTAAATCATCTATCTCTGCTCTGAAAATTCAAAGTGTATGTTATTGCACCCATGATTTGCCTGTTCTAATATGAATCCTACTTTTATAAGTCCATTCTCTTAGAAGAATCTGAGCAAAACAGAAACAGTGCAGTAACACCTCTTAGTTATGAACATTCAGTGAGAAACTGTCATGAAATAAAGCATAGTTTTCCCAAAAACCTCTGGTTCTCTGTGATAACTCAGCATAATACATCTGAAACCAGCTGGGACTACACAAGGAATTGAATCACCTTGAACTACTTCTAGTTTTACAACAGAGTTTTTGTTGTTCTTTAAAGTAAATTCTCCTTAAAAGTGAATGGAGAGTTTGCTTGTATTCATCAAGAGAATGGTAATTGCAGCAAGGGCTGCACAGAGAGTGCTGTGAATTAGTGAAAATGTGCAGAATTTGTACATTGGTAGAAATGTACAGCTCTCTTGCTGTAGAGCTGTTTGACAAGACTTCCAGCATGGGTCAAGAAAGATGGAAAAATTTTCTCATTTTAGATTTCAAGTCTGTGATTCTGCAGGCTGGTGTAGATCACTGGTCTGTTGAGAGGGGACAGTGACCTGGGAACAACCCTCCTTTCTCTAACTGGAAGAGAGGAGGAAAACCTCTCCCAGCAACCCTCCTGTGTGAAGGTGGGGATTTTATTTAGAGAGAGAAAGATGAGGTTTCTCAACCATGGGAGGGATAAATTTGAATAATTAGGTCTTATGAATGAAAATTAAAAAATTAGCTTAATGTTATCTTAGCACATAGTACAGCCATTCATTTCAAAATCTCTGTTTCCTATCTGATCTAAGACAAAGTAGACTATCATATCCTACATTTTACTAGAATATCTGAATTTTTTTTTTTTTTTGCACATCATAAAGATACTTTTGACATACCATTACATCACTTTTACTACCTTTACAACACTTTTTACTTCAACTTCTTCATTTGGTTCTTGGATTGATTAAACTCTATGCATTTTTTATCTTAAAAAGGGATAATGTTGCATCCAGTCACCATTTGAAAATTTCAGTTCAAAGCCCAGTGGATAAGACACCAGGATCTCTTCCACCTAGCCTGGTGGAATTTAAAATTTATTTTACAGCCAATTGAAATGTCACCCTCTGCTAGATGGCACACTATATTTAACAATGGTTATTTTCCAGTGAATGTATATCTAAGAAGAATTATAGATGTAAAATAAAAAAAATTAAAAAAAAAATTAAAAACTTAGAGAAAGAGAGAAAAAAATTAAACCATACGGTTATATTAGGTCTTTTTTATGTTTCTTTTTCTTTTCTGTTTCAAATCACTAATCAAAGCCACTTCCCCACTAGTAGGCCAGAAGAGGAATTTAGTTGTTGGACTATATCTTGAACACCTTGAGATAGATGGTAGAGGAGAACTCAATATGAACCATGACAGGGCACCATCCATCTCCCATAACACAAAGGAGCTGTCAACAGCCCCAGTGTGCCTGAGGACTGAGATTGTTGCTGAAGGAGTCAAAATCCTGCATGAGGTCAGCATTGCAATCTGGGACAGAACCACTGCAGATCCAACATGGAAGACCCATACTTGAAGGAATTGTGTAATTTCCAAGCCACTAGATAGAGGTTGCTGGTGTTTAAAAACTCAGCTCAACATAGTGCACCAATACAACTGTATTTCAACAAAGTCAGGGATGTAGGAAACTACCACAAGTGTAATAAATGTCCCAAAAGATAAAAATTAAAAAAAAAAACAGAACATTGACAATGACTGTCAATGATGTCAACAAAATAACAGCAACTTGATAAGCACATTGTAAACCTAATATTCTAAGAGTTCCTGGGAATGATTTTATCCTCTGTATTCACTGCACCTGATACAAATTTTCTTTTCTCAGAGCAGACAAAGATGTAACAGAATTCAAACAGCTTTCCTTGCATGAGCACAAATGTTTTTTGATAGCTAGGTTTCTTCAATTGATGGTAATTTTGGTCCTAATATGATGTATTTTTAAATCACTTGATTTTTAGAGCAACTCAAACTTCTACCATTTAAAAATACATTAGGAAAAGGAATGCTTAATTACCTAACCTAGTATTAACACTGACTTCTGAAAGTTCACAGTTTTAAAGATTACAAATAAAAATAAAAATTGAATAAGCAAATTAAACAATAAAAATTACATTTCATCTTATCACTTGATATATAAAAATAAAAGTGTCTGTGAAATAAAAATTTAGGGTATCGCTTTATTGTTTTCCATAGGAGTGAACCATATATTTAAATCTCTTTTATCTCTAGTTTAGATTTCCATTCCTATGAACAAATAAAATGTTAAAAATCTAGAATAGAAAGTGTACTCATTATCAAGCAGACATAACTATTTATATACTCTCCTCTGACTCCAGTAGACTAACTGATGTCACTGCAGTAGAATAAATATAAATTATTGTAATCTGAGATTTATAAATGAAAAATCCCAGAGTTGTAAAGATGCCATGGTATCTGCATGATCTGCTTGTGCACAAATATTTTGGATGCTGCAGTATTAACATGTCTCAGAGACCTCTCTTGTCAAAAAAAAAAAATCAGATATGTGGTACTGTCTGGTAAAAATCCAGCAAAAAGATTGTTTATGTTTTCCAATTTAATTGCTTGTAATACTGAATCAATATTAATCATACTAGCTGGCAAATAGGTAAGTGAAATCAAGAAAATCTACAGTAGAAACAGCAATATAGCATTAAATTCATACAGCTGCAAGCTTGACAGCACTGACTGTATTTTTGAAAACCCACTTTGCTTCCTCGCATATGCATATGGTTACAGCTTGCTTTTCAAATAAATCTGATCAACATTTTGTGGTATTTGAACATTTTCCCATCTGGTGGATTGTTCATAAAACTCATCTGCCCTGATTTAGTGAGGCAAGGAATACACCAGACTGAATGGTTTTAGATTTGTATTTGGAACTTCTGGGTTTTGCAATCCCTCATATGCCCCATAATACATTCCTAATTTTCCAACAGAATAATTTATGTTTTAAAGCTAATAAGCCAGGAGTCCCAGTACTTGACTGTTCTTTGCTGTATTATGGTATTTTATTGTGAAGGGTCATGCTTACTGGGTCTCTGTGTATTTTATACCAAAGAAGAAATTAATTTAATTTTTAGAGGCATTTTACTTTTTTACCATAATGTTCAATCTTCTAAAATGAGTCTGACTATCCCCAGAAGTATTAATTAGCCCACATGTAGCTCTTGCTTGCATGGCACAAAATAATGCTTGTGACTCTAATGATCCAAATTAAGTAATTTTTTTTTTCATTAAATTAAGGCATAAGTATTTCCTGTACTGATTTTTACTTGAACAATCTTATGGTTTAATGACACGCAAAAACTGGCACAGTACAGCAATTAAGGCAACATGGGAATATCTTAGTAAATATCTCTACAACACACCTGTGATAAGTTGCAAACATCCCTCTTTCTGATCATTAGAACGTATGGTAACACTATGTGTAGAAACCAGATGTTCAGTGTTCACTTCAAACCCTAACTCTGTTCACTAGTTTATAGAAAACAGAGAAAAAGATGAAACTTATCATCTTGAAATATCCACATTTACATGGTACATGTTTCTTCTCTTGATGCTTGATCCACAACATTTTCTTTAGTCTGTGACTGGTCAGCCTGAGCTGACAAAAGGCTTCCTCTCATTGCTTTTGTTCTTAGTAATGTTCTTTCCACGAATGTGGTATATTTCTGAATTTCTTCTTGGCTTGACGCTACACAAGACTGACAGGGCTCTCCATGCTGCCAACCTCCCACATGGCACTCAGTGATTAGAGTAGATCCAAACAGATATCAGTGTCCCCCATGGATGGCCTGCGTTAGGTGCCACCTGTGCATTATTAAAACATCAATCATGGTCAAACCCTTGTGGTGTGCAGGATTCTGCTGGAGCAAATGAAGTAAAATTAACTTCTCTGTTAAACTAATAGAAAACTATGCTATGTTTGAGTATTCTCCTGTTGCTTCTCAGCTATTACTGACTTCTGTGACAGAATTTAAAATGCTTTCCTTATTATGTTATGCAATATTTAAAACCATCCTCCAATAATGCTGTCAATATTTTCTTTAATGAACCATCACCCTCAGACATTTCCAGCTGCTGTACATCAATTCTGTGTAAAAGGCTTCAACATTTTAATAGGAAAAATCTCCCTCATGTTTTTGGCAAATGTTCTCTAACTCGCTTTTTTCTCTCCAGATCAATTAATATTGCTAGTTTTCCATATTTTCATTGAGCGTGCATTTGACTGTTCATGCAGCAGGCCCTAGCAGATTGGATGTAGAGTACAGAAGCCTCATAAAATGATAAATGCTTTTAAATGAAAGTTTCTAGCTCAATTGAAAGCTGCTGGATATATTTAGTAGGTTTTTGATAAAAAGTATGACTGATATCACCCCCTGCTTTTAAATGAAAGTGATAATGGCAGCTATGTCCTCTATTAATCTGGTTGTTGATGGGTTGTATAAAATGTGGTGTGAACATAAAACAGATTGAGCTTCCCAGATATTGCAGCTGGGAGAGAGACATAACAAGTATATTACATACAAGCTGCTGTGTCAGACACCGTTCCTCAGATCAAGCAACCTGGACATGCGCTACACAAGAATTATAAATACCTAGGGAATTTAAAGGATTAAAGTATTGATGTGTATGGATGCTCAGAAGACTAAGCTCTGAGACAGGTTTTGAACTACTCTTTTTGTCTCTTGGGCATATGCATGTAAGTAATACTTTAGATATCAAGAGTCTATATCAGTCCCAAATCTGATTTTTGAGGAGATTTAAGCTTCTAGAAACTGTTAATTTTAAAATCCTAATCTATTGTGTCATTCATTTTATTTCATGGCAATTCTGTGTTCTATTTAAGCACCATTTTATTTTTCCAAACTTTAATAGGCTGGTGATTGTAGGAAATGTTTAGCTGGAGAACAGTTGAAGGACAGCTACCCTTACATCTTAAATCTTGCTTATGAGGCAAGATAAAGCTTTAAAGAGAAATAAATCCAAAAAAAAGGCAATAAAAGATAATTTAATTAGACACCTGGCAACAAAAGTATGGTTTTTATAGCATCATCTACTGATAAGTACTCTTTCACCTTTCTCTGCATCAGACCTTGCCTGTTTTACATCCAAGAATTTCTTGGCATCACTGAACAAAAACCTCACACATTTAATATAGACCAAAGTTGAAGGTAGTTTAGCAGGATTAAATATTAGCACATCAAAACCACTTGGAGTATATTTCTTCCATTCATAAAGCAAATTAATGCAGGTAGTCATTATAGAAACAGGTATATTAAAACAGAATCAAGGCCATACATCAAACTTCACTGCAAATCTCAAGGAACATGCCTTTAAAATAATATATTACTTGACCTTCAGTTCCAAATATCCATTAGACATATCTAGCTGTCATTCAGTCTAAATTAGTAAAGTATACAAAGTGATTTACTCTTGTGAATTGACGTGGTCTGGATCATCACTAAAAACATACAACTATCTCATTGAGTGTCTAATCTTTTCTTTGATAATGATTCTTTGCACTTACACTTAATCTTTTCAAAGATTTCTACAAAGTTCTTTGCAGTGGTTCATCTCTACATAGAGGAAAAAGGTCAGTTTACACTTTGGAGATACTGTACTCACAAACTGGACAGGCAGCTAGGTTCTACTGGTAAAAGCTATTTTTTACTTAAGCTATTTTTAGAAGTTCTTATAGCATGTGACCAAGAGAGTTTGTGCAAATATTATAAACTATGAAATTCTTTGAAACCAGCTGGTGATAAGTAGATGTCTTGTGAGTAATATATGCACCCTGTTCACCACCATTTGCCTCACCAGATAGTTTAGAAGGAAACAGGTGCTGACCTCTCACCTTATTTTAGGGAGTTACAGCCTCACATCCCCAAATAAATGCATTTATTTGGCACACAGGGGATTTTTTGGCAGCTAAAAAAGCAATATCCAGTTCTTCCAAAGGAATGTTATTTTCATATACTTCACTTAGAGATGAAGCATAGGATGTGTCTAATAGATCTGCAGGATAAAAACAAACACTGAGAACAGACAGAACCTGATCCAGGAACCCTTTTGTTTTAATCAGTGATAATAGTAATCCTAGTCTCTTCCCCTTCCCAGACCTCCTTATGGCCACACATCCTAACACCCCTGTTGCAGCCTTTTGTTTGGCATTTTTCCACTTTTAATTCATCCAAAAAAAATTACTATCAAATCAATGGTGTTTAATGTGGCCATACTCACTTTGGAGTTGGCTAAAAGCTGAGTAGGCCAATTACCTCATTCATTGTCAACATTCAATAACTATGAAAAAACTCCCCAAAGTTTTTGTCCACAAGTCCTTTGAGAAGAAATCATAACTTTTTTATTAAATCCATATTACATGTGATGCTTTTCTTCCATTTAATGACACTTTAAGGCTTCTAATTTCTGAAAAATTCAGTTATATAACCACTATCTTAGTACAACAAGAGATTCCTTTCTTTCTAGTTTAGGACTGAACCCATGGAAATATAAATCTCAATCATAATAATAAAGCTACCATAAAATGTTCAATACTGAACTGTTTTAAGAAGCAGACCCAAACTGACATTCTTCATGTCCTTCTGGATGATTATCTCTCTAGAATAAGTACTCCATGTCTCCACAGTATGAGAGCAAAAATAAGTGTCTGTGGACATGTAGGGCGTGCGTAGAGACATTATCATTAATTACTTCTGAACAGCAGTGAAAGTGCTTCAAGGTTGTTTGCTGCCTGCAGACTTGTCAGTTTCTCCATGCAATGTATCACAGGAGAGAGATTTTTTGAAGAAATACCAGCATTCAGAATAAAAANAAAAAAAAATAAAATCAATATGATGTATGCCTCTAATCCCTGCTTTACAGATGTTAATGCTTCTACTTTTGACGGTAAAAGAGAAAAAAAAAAAAAAGAAAAGATAGCTAAAGAAGGCAAATCTGGCCAGTTCATAGTACAAAAGTAACAATATTTTTGTTAACAAAAAATTATTACATAATTTGAGGAGATGGAGTGCTTTGCACACTCCAACCCATCCCATCTCCACCACCCAAAACAGATATTGCAAATCTGAAAATGTTCACATTCAAACATTTTTTAGGCTTCTGCACATAGTCCAAAAGTTGTGTCATATGTGATACTTCCAAAATGTTAAATACAGTAAAATTTTAGATGCAATTCTATCCTCCGAGGATATAATCTCAGTTTATGCCCATCAGAAGCAAGCTTGCTCTAATAATATAATGATTTTGAAATCTGATTATATAAGTAAATACATTTTGAATTATGTAAATAATTTGAATGTGTCTTCATTTTATTTTAGAATAAAAATTTTTAGCCCTTTGGTTTTGTTCTCTGTTTTTAAGCAAATCATGAACATGTGCATGTGCCAAAATGGATATGTGCTACATTGAAGCAAGACCTTTCATGTTTTTCAAAATGTTACAAAATAACAGGGCAAAGTCTGGTCTCCTGTCTTTAACTGGGTCAAGATTTCCGCTGTGGAAAAGGAAATAAAATGCAAAGGATATAATAAATACATTAAAAATGACAAATCACTATAGTACCTACTGACTAAAAATGGAAAATGACAGACTACTAATGTTCTTTCTGAAGGAAAAGGTTATAGGGGAAATACAACACATGCATGGAGTAAGCAGGCAGAATGAAGAAAAGTCTCTGTCCTTTTGTTGGATGAATATAAAATTAGAAGTGTGTGGAGTAAGAAAAAGCAAAAGAATTTTATCTTCATGCACCACTGGAGACCTTTTTCTTTTTTATGTCTGTTTGTTTTTTGCTTTATTTTTCCCAGTCCTAGCCTATTTGGAGTCTGAGTTATATTTTTAGGTATATCAAATGTGGACAGTTGTTTGACCTATTTTTCATGTTGAATGAATCTTCACTGTGAGAAAATTTTTTCACCTGCTAAACCTCAAGTTAAAAGCATTTAATCATGTAAACAAAAATTCAGTGGACACTCAGTTCCCAGCAGGAAGCTGAGATGTGTTTCATTGCTTTGTACATTTTGGTAATATTGCACACACCTTAGACATCCCTCTTAGTATCGTTCCAGAGGTGATTTACAAAACAAATTACTTAATTGCTGAAAATATGCTTGAAAGATAAAACTGTAAGTTAATACCTGTCAAAATTGGGCTTTGATAATTTTCTAATGACAAGGAATCTGCTCAACAGTTGATATTTCAAATTATATATTATATTATAATATTTACCTTTTCTATCAAATTGTACTCTAACATCCTTTAAAATATGGGAGCACTTTCCACCTATGTGACAGACATGGAAGCCATTCTCTGTCTGACTTCATACTTGATAAAGATTTTTAATTTTTTTTTT
>VZTB01000691.1:122300-139592 GCA_013397245.1 Thryothorus ludovicianus
AATTTTTTTTTTTTTTTACCTCGCAAAGGATGTACAGATCTTGGTAATGTGAAATGGAGCCCTTTATGGAAACAGAACCTAGATAATCATTAAAAAGGATTTAGCATAGCTCTTTTTTTATACTAACTCCTCATCCTTGCCTAGCTGATTTTGTTTCTGCTTTTAACTAGATCAAACACAGGGAAAAATAGGATTTTGGCAGATTGAGTAACATTGTAGAAAGCCAGGGTGTTACTGTTAAAGCTTAAACAGGGTAGAAAGGAAATAAGGAAGGCAGCTACAAAGGATTTACACTTTAGACAAACCTTGCTGCAACAGCTTGTGCTTCCCACACGTAATATAGTGCCAAAAAATCACATGTGCATGCTGCAGGTACAGGTAAAGTCAAACACTTGAGAGCATAAGGGAATTTCTGAACACTTGACTGCAATACTGTTACCCCAAAACATATTCCCACATTTTGATGTACCTTCCTACTCCTCTTCAAGAGCTGTGAACAATTTGTACTTGGAATCTGTCGTCAGAAAACTGTGTGACACAAGAGGCAGCATTCCAGTTGAGCTACAAACTTCCTAAGAGAGCTTGTGTAGCAGTGAAGGTCCATGTTCAACAACACTTTACTTTGAGTAGCTGTCTGTAGGATTCTGTAGGTGAAAGCTGCTGCTATTGCCAGCAAAAGGAAGCAATTTACCAGGGCTGCAGAAGAGTGCATCCTACTTGTACTGTAAATATTTTGGATCTTTCCATAAAATTAAACTAAGTTTTCCTCTGTAAAAGTTAGTAAGACCCTTTTTTTTCTTTTTTTTTTATTTCAAAACATAGCTAAAACAGAATAAAGTATGAGTAGACATCACTCTGTATTTAGTAGTTTCATAATTAAGAAGCTCCACCAAGATATGAAGGCCTAGAAGACACATTTTCTGTTTCCTGGAATGAGGATTTAAATCTCAATCTCTGCCCTTTCAAGAAAGTTCCTAAATCAAGAGTAATCTCTGCTTCTTGGGAAAAAGATCACACAAAGTAATTTAACTTTTGTTACTGAAGTTGATCCATGTTCTCTGGATTATTTAGACATTTGGAGGGAAAGAGTGACAAAGCTAGAACAAGAAATAATGTAATCCCTTAGCCTGACGGACATACATCTCCCTCGAGACAGTGGAACTGCAGATTATGGTCCCTGCTCTTACATAACGAGTTATTGGAGCATGTCACATTTCAGCAGCAAAATCACAAAGACAGCAGGACATTTTATTAGGAAGGAGAAAAAAAGGAAGTTTAATCTCTCAAAGTGCAACATCTGGTGACTATTGCTTACATTATCTGATGCTGGATTAATATCATCATACATTCTATGTGGGTGCATTTGAACTGTAATCTAATTAGAAATTGAAAGTATTGTGCTGCAGCTTAGCCAAAATACCAAAATATTGTTTTTGTTTGCAGTCATAAACTGCTGTGTTTATTGATACTGTGCCATTGTACCAATCTTTCCTTCACCAAGGTCCCATCATTCTGCAGCAAGCAGCAGGGGGGTACTAATCCTCTGCAATAGCACTTCAATTTTCTCATTACAAAAATTGGCTCCATTCTCCTGGCTTAGGCAAACCCACTGCTGCTCAGACCTTGGGGGCCACAGATTGGGAGCAGCGAGAGCAGAAGAAGTGCCAACTGCAACAGCAGATAGATATTTTAGTAGCAGCTGTCTGGTTGTGTATGCTCCTCCTGGATATCAGTGTAAATGCTCCAGCTCAGCCAGCATGGGGTGTTTGCCCCTCTGCACATTACAGAGCCAAGTAAGAGTAGGACACTCATTAGAATGAAGCAGCAAGCAATGTCATAACAGCTCAGCAGATTGTTAGCATCTTCATACATTCTCAAAAGCACTGGAGGAGTAATCAGAGGAATGACAGGAACGATAAAACAGGAGCAGCATAGGTACAAAATTATAAACCAAAATCATCTTAAAATCACACCTTGTAGTTGTACTGAGGCTTTTTTGTGGTGCATGTCCTGTTTTTAAGTTTCTTAGCATATCTGAAAGGAAAGCAAATGCCACTAGCCTGACAATGAGAAAACTGAAACAGAGAAGTCCATCTTTCATGGGCAATCAAATGGCACAAAAGGAAAGAGCAGCAAAGTCTCTTAACTTACAGCTCTGTGCTTTGACCACAGGTCTATTCAAGGAACTGAATGGGCCATTTATTTCTTAATTTACTCAATTTACCTTATTCTACTTCAGTATTCACATGCAGTTTTGTGTACAGAAAGAAATTAAACCCATGAATTCCTATTAAATTGCTCATTAAATTTGTGTAGGTCTAGGAGGGTACAGGGCTCCCTTGAAGTCTGAGCATTTCCTCATTGAATCCCACAATCATAGAATGGGTTGGGTTGGAAGGGACCTTTGAAGGTCTTCCAGCCCAACTGCCCTGCAATGACTGGGGACATTTTCAACAAGGACATGTTGTTCAGAGTCCCATCTAACTTGACCTTGAATATTTCCAGTGATGAGACATCTACATCGTCTCTGTGCACCTGTCATAGCATTTCATCACCACCCTCATTATAAAAAATACCCTTCAAATTTCCTTATATTGAATCTAAATTTTGTCCACTTTGAGTTTAAAACCATTACTCCCCATCCTGTTGCAACACACTCTGATAAAACATTTTTTCTCATCTTTCTTAAAGTCCCCCTTCGAGTAGTGAAGGGCTGCAGTAACAGCTACTCAGAGACTCCTGCAGGCTGAACAACCCCAATTCTCTCAGCCTTTCCTCACAGAAGTGTTCCATCCCTCTAGCCAGCTTTGTGGCCCTCCTCTGAACACACCTTGACAGGACTTTTTTAATAATAGTGTATTAAAAAGGTGTATAACAGGTATGTTTTTAATAATAGTGCATAATTGTGATGCAGTGACACTTCAAGGAATCATTCATTAGCTTAGATAATTTTTATTTGATTTTCCTTGGCATCTCCTAGACCTGCAAAATAGGATTTCAATTAGTAAGAATAATTAATATTTCTGCTTTGGAATAAAAACTGAAGTTACATGAAAATACCAATATATATGTCCCTTATTAATACAGACAAAATCACAATACTGCTACTTGTTGTCTTGTAATGGCTGTTGGTTTTACCTATGCTTAATTGCTACTCTCTGGTCTAGAGATTAAGTCTCTGGTCTAGCAGTGGAAATTCTTAAATGTTTCATATATAATAAATCCCAAATTTATTGACTTCTGCAAGGCTTAATGTTGAATTATCAGCTTCATTCACTAGTTTATACCTGGAACATAAATATTTATAATAACCGATTTCACCTCTTCAGAAAAGTGTTGCTTTTTAATTCTTTGTTTTCCAAAACTCTACAAGTAACTGTGTTTAAATTCTACAGGAGTAACATAAGAGTTAAGCTCGAACAATTGGTATAATATATCTAATAAAATTTCCCACAATTTCTGGACAGGTAAAAAGTAATCAAATGGTTTGGAATATGTCCAAGGTCTAACATGACCACTCTCCTTTCATAAAGGCACCAAGAGTAGTGTTCCTGAATTTCAGTTTAATGTCCCCTTTCAAGCATGTGATCCCAATAAATTATAATAATGAACTTATCACTGATTCTTGAAGTTGGTCCATGCAACAGAGATACTTTGTCACTAATTTCATGAACGAAGCAGGGTTCTTGCCAGTTCTTGGCTGGAATTGCTCCTGGCATTTAAGAAAACCCAATAATTCAAAATTAAAAGAGTTGATGCTACAAGAATCTATGGGAAAAAAAATGTCTAGCAATATAATTGATGTAAAACAGGAAACTGAGGTACATAGAGAACTTTAGAGTTTCTCAGGCAAATCACATTTAATGTGACATGCAACGCTGACAGACAAGTTTGTTTGAATTTTTTAAAATGTGCAAGTTTAATTTCCCATAACCCCTAATCCCCACCCCTCCAAAGATTAAGAATGTTTATAAGACATCAGCCAACTTCCCCCTTTTCTATGTTATCTATAGTATATTTTCGACTGCAGAAAATGAAAAACACACAGTAAATCTGAATCAAATTTTGATCTCTGAAAAAATATCTACTGACTCTCCTCTGACCAAAATCGACTTAATGAAGGCTGTGTCTTTAAAGAAGAAAACAGAAGGAAAAAGTATATTTATTACTTTTGGGTTAACATTAGTTATAAACTTTCAGGAATATTGTGATTTTAGAGGCCGCTAGAAGACAATTCCATGAGAAGCAAGAATAGTGTATTTAATTACTTGTTCAAATAAAATAAAATAAAGGGCAAAATACCTTTTATTTTCAAAAGTTCATTTCAAGGCTGTTTCTATCAACAAAAACTTATTTATAGAAATTCCACTTTCCTAAAAATATTTTCAGAACAGAAATCAAAGCCCTTGGGGATAAGAACAATAGATCTGCACAAAGACATGCAGTTTTCTGATTGAATATATCTTATTTTTACTTTTAACCTTTCCTGTTTAATGGAAGAGAAGACACAGTACTATATTGTCTTGGTGGCAAATTCCAGGAGATTAATTAAAACTTTTAAATCATTCTGAATTTACAATATCATCATGAAACAGCTCACAAATAACACCTTTTCTGAAATATAGTCATAATAAAACTTCTTAAGGTACACTGAGTAACAATTAAGGCTTATTAAAAAGTTTATCTGATGATAATTCCTTAGTTAAGAACGTGGCCCAGATCTGAGTCTGAACAGTTATTAATTACAGGATTTCTTCAAAAACTAAAAGCTAGCTCTGGATTCACTCAGAAATATTGATATCAAATTATTTTTTCTTCTATATCACTAATGGGATTTTCTTATGCTGCCTTGGGTTCATCTGAATGGCTCTTTAAATTCCAAGCCAGTCCCATCTCATTAACATGAGTGAAGTCATGCCACTGCAGAGGTGCAGAAACATAAAATCTTTCTGCATGAAACTGTTAGAGATCTGATATCTCTCTTCCGCCTATCCACCATGGAGGAGTTCTTCACAGGTTATGGTGATAACATGACTCAGTGAAAGTATTGTCCTTTTCAAATTTGACAAATGCATTTATCCCTGTGCATACGTAGCCAACGCCATAAATGTGTTTGTGAAAGTGTATCACCACTCATTTTGTGTACAAGCTACTGCTTTTAACTGATCCTATCCTAAGCAGACACTTTCCAAACCCAGCAGTGTTTTCCTAATGCTGCCCCAGAAAGCATTTCCTGTATGTGTTGGTAAACCCACGTTTGCCTTTTTGCATGAAGGAAAAAAAAAAAAGTAATTATCAGAATATGAAATTGATGTGGGGGAAAAATTTCTTTGACCTATCCTGTTTTGCAGTGTGTTTTACCCGCACTGATAAATATTTGAGGTAATAAACCTGAAGGAGGACGAAAAGAGGATAATCATATATGCAAATAGTATATGACATAGCATTGAACTTATACAATGCTAAGTCAGAGATGCTATTCCAACACAACTAATTATTAGCAGTGCCTGAGACATCCTTACACTTTCTAGTGTGCTTTCAGCCACAAGCCTCTAATCCTCACTCTTTCTATACAGTGATATTATATCTTTTTCCTGAAATGACAGTATTAATGGCACAAATACATAATGCTCATTGGCTAATTTTGTGGAATTAAGAAACTTGCTCTCACATGTTCTAGGAAGTTTTACGGAGTGGTTTCTGTTTCTGTCTTCCCTCCCTGTCTGAGGGTGTGATGCTGCTGGTATGATGGCTTTTGTTGTGCAGCTCACCACCAGGATCAGTTGAGCTAGAGACATGCAGGTTCTTCTGTGCACCTCACGGGTTGCCATGGAAAATGCTCCATGCAGGCAACCTGAAAGAGCACAGAGGGCTGTCTGGCAAAGCAACATAGCTCAGGAAAATGTAAGTGTTTGAAAATACTGGTACAGCTGGCAGATAGGCAGGACATTCCTTGTTGATCCTCAACAGCACGTCTGTGAATTTAACATGTACATGCTGAAAGGCAAGCAATACTTAAAGTGATTAGAATCAAACTCAGAGAGTGGGTTAGGATTAGATTATTGGCTGTTAGTAGTGACTGACGTGCTTTGCACCTCTGGCCAAATGATAACAACGTGTTTCAGAAATTAATAATATCTGATAATTTTTCATGTCAACCAAATTAATTTCTGCAAGTCAACTGTATCTACCAATGAGAGCAGGCAGGGAAATAACATTTTACTGGAAAACTTTTCTTATTATTCTCTAGTTCAAATAATGAGAAAACCATTTGACTCTTGGCTTCTGTGTGATTATTTTTATTTAAAGAAACAGAACACTACTTAATTATGCATGTGAATACTTGGCACGTATAGTTACTACCCAACAGGCAAACTCTGTTTGGGTTTGTTGGAATGCCAATGGGTTTTTATTAGTTCAGCCCATCATTCTGTTGTGAAATGAAAATGAAAAGTGGAAAATATGTTTTCCTTCTCCAGGGATCACTTCAGCTCCTTTTTCTCTTTATTTTATCAGACTTCTTGTTGCTATGGGGGTCTTGAAGGCCTATTATTAAAACACTCTGCAGTCCTAAGGGAAGAAAAGCAAGCTGGTGCTGCAGATGGAAATAGTGTGAATGGAATAAACTATAAGCACCAAAAAATTCCAATAAATGCAGCAAAAACTATTCATTATTCTCTTTTGTTTCCAAAGTTCATCTAGAGTTTTCACCTTTTACTTTTCAATTTTTTCTTTTACTTCTTTTCCTTTTCAAATTATTCACAGTATCATTCAAATATAAAAGCACAAAAGATAAAACAAGTTAGTTGTTCTGGCTCTTCTTGGGTGTCCTTTTGCACAAAACAAGCTAAACCCAAGTTAATCTATTCCATACAGATATTCAACTTGGAAAAGAAATTAATATAAAATTAACATAAAATACTCATTGCAGAAATGACATCTCCATAGCTCTTTCAGAAAAAGAAAGGAAGATGCAAGATATACCTATTTTGCAGTTAAGTACTAGTTTAATCTACAGGTTAAGTCNTCCCTTCCCTTCCTTTTCCTCTGATTTTATTATTTTCTTTGAGGAATTTGGAAGCTAGTTTTAACTTATCTCTATCTTCTGCTAAGAGACACTACATAAAATGCATTCACTACTCTTAGCTATGTTGACTGCCTGTAGTAAAGTGGAGAAAATTTGTGGAATTTTCTAGAAGAATTATACAAATCCATGTAAATGTGTAAACCTGAGCACAGGACTTTTAAGGTACCTCATTATGCATCAACAGAGGCAGTAATAATCTGCAATATGTGCCTCCATTGACTTCATTTTTGAGGTCATTCAACTTGAAAGGCAGAACATGCACAGCTTTGCAAGCCCTCTCCTTGAGATGCTCGAAGTATGGGTGGCCATCAGAACTCTGAGAACAACAAAAATTAAGTTAATGCAGCTGACCTAAAAGACTGGAAGAAGAAAATAACAAGTAATTTGTGTCTGACCAGAATGAATAGCCTCTCAGGACTTTTTTGTGATTTTGGCTTTTTGAGGGAAACACAGGCATCGGTAAAATAATACAATACTCCCAGCTCCTTTCAAACTGAGGCTTCAGCATTAGGTAGAATATTTCCCATCCTACCCACCACATATCCACATATGCTTTATTCATCATCTCCTGATATAGAAATGTATTACAGATTTTGTTACAAAGTACCTTATACACATTCATAAGTGAGCTTATTCCACTCTGCCCTGACCTACAGAGACCTAAATATTTTCATAATAGTTTTTAGGTTTGATTAAATTGAAGTACATAAATAGCTGCAAAATGCTGTAATCAACATATTGCTCAATTCTTTTCCACAGGCTTCAGTGTCCTGAAGCCTTCTGTGAAAGAAAACTCTTTCCTGTCTGACTGACAAGTACTCAGTATGAAATTGCTTCATGAGAGTTGTAAATGCAGTAATCTTGCCCCAGAGCCTCAGACATTATGCTCACAGTATATACCTCTCATTATTTGGCACTAAATGCATCAGAATGAACGGATTTCATTAACTTTTCTGGATTTAGATTGTAATGGATAACATATTCTGAAGCCTTTATCACCAAAGAAATGGTTTTGAAAGCTAATGTTTACATTATAGCTTCACAGTACCAGTGTGTAATGCAAGGCTCAGGAGTTCCAAAATTCATTATTAATTTGCTCAGAACTAATTAACACTTGTATTAATCTAATTCTAACATAATTTAGGAGAAACTATTAATGTTTAAAAAAAATGTTATTCAAGAAAACAAGGATGGGTGATTGAGAGAAGGTCAGTATAAGGATGTTAAAGGGTTGTACGCACGAATATTTTTGCATAATTCTAGCTTAAGGGTGAAGAAAATCCAACAATTTCTGCAAGTCTACTGTAAGAAAAGTGTTCCAAGTATAATTGTAGAACAGTAGGAAGCCTGGATGAGGTATTGCACCGTTTATTATCTTACCATTTTGGACACTTTGACAGTAAGGCAGAATTAAAAAGGTCAATAGTAATAGAAGCATAGGTTATTTCATTCAAATCTGAATTGATAATAAAGGTAAACTCTCTTTCTGGGTAACATGAATCAGTGATTCAGCTAAAGTTGTTTCAACTCCTATAATAAAATAATTTTTTTAAAAAAACTTGTGTGAATATCTGGCTGAGTAGAAATTGCAAATTGTCCTCAAATAGTTGAGTCTTTCAATACTGTGGCTAGTAACATGTACACAAAAAGTAACACTTTTTATTAATGCTTCAGGGCCTGTTCTGGTGCAGGGATATTGCTGTTGATATTCCTTTCTAGGAAAATAGCTGGTCACTTTAGAACTAGAACTGGTCAAAAAGTTTAAATATCCATCTGGCAGAAGTGTGAGTGCTTTCAAAAGCTATTTTGTTTGCCTCTGTATGATATAACTAGAACCTTACAAAGTTTATTCAGCAGAAAAGAAAAATATATATCAAAAGCTTACACACTGGTGTTTATAACACATCTTTGAAGGGACAGAGGGCCAAGTTAAAGTTTTTAGATATTAAGCTTATCAATTTTAGATATCAAGTTTATCAATTTTAAATTGATAAACTATCAAGTATACTGTTGAGAACACTTATATGCCTTTTCTCACCTAAGAAATTATCCTGAAGAGAGTTTCCTTAAAATCAAGCTTATCTGTAAATTTTGCTGAAAATTCCTGATGCATACTTCCCAAATAATTTTAGACTTTCCTTGAACCATCATATTATTAACATATTAACAAAAGAAATTGGAAACGAGAGTTCTCATTCAAAAGGAAATTCTACTATTTCAAAACATGCTTTAATTTTGATTTCAAAGACAAAGGTCAAACATTAAACATTTATATTAATATGTGTAGAACAACAATTTAGACAGACTGCAGTCCAATTCGATTTTACTTCTGTTAAAAGACCACAGAACTGAAACTGAAGTAAAACACAAATATTTTTCATAAAAATGGGAAATTTCAGCTATACTGAAGCAAGTCAAACAATGCACTTTGAAGATTCAAATTATAATTTTATTTACAATTAATATTTTTCTGTGAAATATTTTTTATGTGGGAAAAGGTTTTGTCAAAAGAAAAATACAGTTAAGTCAATTTTTTCTATCAATTTTGAAGTTTTACTCATGATTCAAAATGTATGGCACATTAAGAGTTATATGGGAGCAATATTCCATCTCAGAGTATTGACAGTCAGTATTTAGCAGTAAATTCAGTGAGGAAATTGCAAAGGAGGCCTCTTTCATATCTGTGTATTGAAATTAGAGTTCTGCAATTTTTTATTTTTCACCAATGCTTTAAAATAACCGTTTTATATTTGCTTATTTGTATATCATTCTTTCACCTTTTACTAAGAATGCAGGTAGTATTATGGTGAATGTTTTTGGGGGACAATAATTGCTCTTAGCTGAGGAGATTTGGTGAAATTACAAGAATATCACCAAAGTATGTGTATGGGATGTCAAAAAGACTCATAGCATAATATGTAGGCCAGTGGTTTTGAAATAAAAAATCAGAAAGGAAGGCACAGGACCCATAAAACAGGTGACCAGAAAACAGAAATAACAAATGTGTGTGTTGCATACCTACTGATCAAAAAGAAACCAAACAAGTCAAAATGATAAAATCATCAAAGGTCTGTACTTCTTCATTTACTATTAAAAAATAAAAAAAAATCCTAAACTTTAAATATAGCTATTTAGAACTGTTATTACCCTGTAGGACATATGGACTTCATTTCAGATTAATTTAATGCTGCAGCTTTTTTTTTGTTTTTTTTTTCCTGTTAGGCAACACAAAGTGGAAACTGTCTATTGTGCCTATACAGATGCCTTTCATTATTCCACTTTTCTCCTGCCTAGCACAGTAAAACACAATTTTGTCTTTAGGATATTTATTTCTGTGGATAAAGATGAGAATAATCTTTAGCCTCTTAATAAGGAGCTCTACTATTCCTTACATTCTGCTTCCGTGCTTCAGTAATGTTCTTTCTCTTTGCCTCATTGACTGAATCTTACAGGTAAATACATAAAGCTTCTACGAATTGCATGATGATCACTGTAGAGAAATAAAGCTCTTTGTGCCAAAACTTTTCAAATGAACACTTAAAATGTTTCGGGCCATTGGCCTTCTTTATAAATGAGCTAAGCATCAATTTGAATGGATTTATGACTATCATTTGAATCGTTACCAGTCTCAGTAGTAGTGTATTTATGAGCTAGTTGTGCTGCATTATAACCACTGACTAATACAAAATGGCACTCATTAGCAAGATTCCAAAAAGAAAGAACAACATTTTCACTTTTTTTCCTTTCCTTTTGCCACGCTTTTATTGATAAAAGAGAAAAAGTAACCAGTTGTTATTTGTTTTTTTTTTGTTTTGTTTTCTTTTTTTTTTTTTTTTAACATTTCTGTATCTTACTGTGACAGCTGCTGGTTTCACATAACCATTGTTTCTATTTTTTGTTTCTTCCAATTTTGCTATAACTAAATTTCATTAACACTTTAGGAAATGTGAACGTTTTCCTTCCATCTGCTAAATGGCTTTTAAAACTCATTTACTTTGATTTAGCAAACCTGGAAACAGCTGGCAAAAAAGATTTTTATTAAGTTCCTCGGTTTCATATTTACAAGATATGTGACTTTCGTAGTCTTTCTTAAGTTCCATAATTGGTTTCTATTTCTCAACTGTACAATTTCTTTCTAAATGCTAATCAACCAGGTGGTCAGATGTTTAGTTATCATTCTGCACATTAACCAGTTTAATGTGTCTCAGTTTAAATGTCTAGAGCTGATGATTCCAGCGATGTGCATAAAAACTGTAAGAATGGTTATTTAGTTTTCAGCCATTACTTTCTTCTTCCTCTTTCTAATTCTAACGTGATGGTGATGATTAAATAACCTAAGAAAAGAATGTGAAAAACACATCCACTGCCCTGGATGCCTGTATACCAAAATGTTGATATTTTGCAGTCTCTGCAAAAGGTGAAAGAATGAGTGATAGAGGCTAGTTAATGACCTCCTCATTAGCTCTTTCTGCTTAGTTTCAGATGAAGAACATATATGCACTACTCATTCACTTTTAACTTGCTCCAATTCTACAAGAGGAGGTATTCTGCACCCTGTGAAAGATACTAATTTGTTTCTGGAGTGACAAGTCCGTGATCCTGTTCTTTCAGAACCTTTCTGCAGAATATATGTCCATGAGTGTGAATCCATTAACACAGAAAATTTATTCTTTTGAGACATATTCTTATTCCTGATACATCTGTTCAGGAATGCACACTGCCACCAGAATTTAAGGTGCGAAGCCAATTCCCAACAGAATAATAATTTAAAAAACCCACCCAAAACCAAACCCTTTCATATCACTTGCCCTCTGTGCTGCACGCAGCTCTACTAAAACAGCATCACTGAGATGCTTTGTATCAAGCCATAGTGGATGGGCTTTTTCAGCACCATGAAGTTATTTCAAGTTGTCATTTTGGGAATATGCAATTGAGGATCAGATGTCCACAGAGAAGTGCCAGGAAATAAGATACCAAAGATAACACTTGAGTCACTGTTATTAAAAAAATTTCATCAGTTCTTTGTTTAGATCTTTGACATTTAAATTAGGGCTCTCTGGTTGGGTTTTTTTTGGTTTCTCAAGAAAATATATCTCTCTCATCTTCTTAACAAACTTAATTTGTGATCAGTTTCAAGCAATAGCTGAGTTACAGGACAAAAATGTGCTATAAGCATTATCATTTGAACAAATATATAAATCAGAAATTTGTCATAAAATTGTGGCAGTGGTGTATGCATCATCATCATCAGATTCAATCTATTCCTACAGATTCTTTCATTGCCTTTGGTTCACGTCGTTGGCATGAACTGAGTCAAAGACTTCCAACACCTTTGGGAATCCAGTCTGCACAGATAAATCTTCACTGACTTTCTGCAGATGAGGTTAGCTTCTATGAAATGAGGGAAATATCTGTGTTCCAAAATAACCTTTGAAAAATGTCACTAGGCACTCTGGCAGAGAAGGTTGACTAATTTGAGTGATGTTTCCAAATAAAAGAGTGAAAGACTGAGTAATGTCAGGCTCATAGGACAAGTTTTGCAATATTTCTAAATAGAATACTGATAAACAATTGCAACTTTAGCCATTGGAAAAGTTCCTCACAGACACTGAAAGCTTTCTTTGCTCCACTGAACATGAATCCTCAGATTTTTATGAAGTTTTCAGATTGTAAGAATAAATCCTGTTGAAATAGTATTTATTTAACATAGACAGTGGTGTCCTACCATATCCGCGTTTGAATGATGCACACATGATGTGCATATTTCACCAGAGTAAGGCCTTAAGTCATTAAACAGTAAGGTTCAGTCAGTTACTGTGAATTCCTAAGCATTCATGGACACATCTGTCAACTCATATCCATATCTTTTTGTGTAAGTAATTTTGATACTCTGAAATGTACCACTTAAAATTTCATACACACAAAGCTGCACAGTGTAGATTTTTAATAGGCTAAGTTACGGACATTACGCCTTTTCTTGTCATAATGAGCTAGAAAAACATTTTTCAGGAAAAGCTCCATTTAGCATTTAGTTGTTGACTAAATGTTGACTGATGATTGGAAAAAGATTATGTGCATTTCCCTGTGCTGTTGTCAGTAAGACAGCGAGCTTAACCCTGTGGGGTACAAAACAAGCCACAGTGACAGAGGATGTAAAGCTGGCTTGGTCAGTAGCAATTTAAAACACAAGTTTCAAATTTGCATGCAATTTAGGTAACAACGGATACCTGCTTTTAACAAAGGAGAGTAGTAAAGAGATGACTTGTCAGTGGATATTTTTAGAGTAATTTAGAAGTTGTACTTAATTGCACTAACCAATTCATACTATCAGCTCTCAAATTTAGACTGGCTTTATCTATGTGACAGAAACCAATTGAGGATGGCAGAGAAGAGAATATGAAACAAAAACCTTCTCACATCTCCAAAACCAGAAAAATTTCTCTTTTCAGGTTTTCAAATTCTGGCACTTAGGAGGGCAGAGAGCAGAAAGTAGTTAGAGGCAGTCACACATCTCATCTTCTCATTCAGGTTCCGCTCTCTTCCACAAGCTTCATTTGCCCCCTGAAAAAGCAGAAGTAGTAGCAAGAAGTGTGTGATCCTCCATCCAGTGCAGACCAGCAATGTGCTCCTTTCCACCCCCAACTCCAGCACAAGGAGAGGCACACTGCTAAGGGCAAAAGTGCCTCACCAGGCTGAGGTGTGCCAGATATGTCTAAGAACCTGAAGCTGCTCTTGAAATATAGTATACTTGGTGATAGTCCAGGTGACTTAAAAGTGGAATTATCTGAGTTAGCAGTTCTTAAAGAATATCACACCTTCTTTTTTCACGCATTTTAAGACACAAAGGTCATTTATATTCCTTGCAAGGGTTGAAACCATGGTCCTACGCATCTTAGCTCCTCTTAATTCCTTGAGTGTTATCTCTGGGTAAGCAATGCCAAGCATGCTATTCAGAGCGAAGTCTGTTGCTCTGAAACTGGGTACACTCCAGCAATCCTCACTCACTGGATATGAGATGTATGAGACAGGATTCAAGAAGTCTGATAATTTGGGGACAGAAATTCCTCAGTGTTGCCAAATGCAACCACATGCAGGGAATGCATTTATGAATGCATCATTTTCTGTGGTTTTAGTTTCTAAAATAAAATCTAGATTTAGGACTACATGTGAGGCTTTCTTTCCTTGCCATGATAAAAAAGATTTTCAGGCCTGGTCACCAAATTGTAAAAAAAAGAAACCAAAAAACAAACCTTAACCAACAAACTCATATTAAATAAATAAATTAAGAATAAACTGTACTGTTTTAAAATCTCTACTATGATCTTTGTGTACACTATGAATGCCAGTCTCACATAGCTTTACAGAAAAATGAGACAAAACCAACAATCTGTGAGGTAGCAAAGGATATAGCAATGCTTTTATTCTCTTTGAATACTGGGAACTTCAGGAGCCAGAAGGCAGAAGTTTTCTGGAAAGCTGTCCAAGAGAACAAATGTAAGGCCTTGTAGCATAATTAAGGAAACGACTACTTCTGTTTGACATTCCTCATGAAAGAACATGTTATGTCTTATGAATTCAAAACATGCAATTAAACAAAACATATTCGCCCTTCTCTTGTTCCCCAAATAAACTAATTCAGAAGCCATCACTTTGAATTGCTGGTTGTATTAGCTAGCACAGACATCAAATATTCAGCTGGGAGCCTGTCAGAACACAAATGCTTTAAGCTGCACTCCAAAAGTCATCTAAATATAAGAAAAATAAAGAAAACAAAAAGAACCCTTCATAGTTACTATATATATGATTATGAATAATTCCCTGGCAGTTATTGAAAGAAAATTATACATCAAACCTCCTTCTACTCCACATGCTTTCTCAACTTTAAATAAAGACACCACATTTAATTGAACTTTAGTTGCATTGTAGATATCAATATTCATTGTTTGTGGAAAATACCTTCATTTTAACTTTGTTAAAGTTGAGTTTTAAATCAATGGGACAGATATTTACAAACTGGTATTTGTCCTTCTCTGATTAAAACATACTTAGAATACAAGGGCTGAATATTATCAATTTTTCAGCATCACTCTCAAATTAGTTTCCTCATTGCTCCTACTCAAGATTACACAACATATGAACAGAAAACATATAGTAGTTTCACTTCTTATAGAAGAAAATAGTGAAAATTTTTTGAATTTCATTGATGTAGTTGTTTTGCAGAAGAAAAAGACCCTAACAAAAAATATAGCATAAGATGGTTACTTTGTCTTCCACCTGCAGTTTGTTTAATTGATTATGAAATACAGTAATAAGAGACCAACCTTGGTGAAACACACATTCACAAAGGCCTCCTTCACACTTCTGAATCTCCTAAGAGCAAGATCTAGGGTGCCAGGTAGGTGTCTAAGACAGCAAACTTCAGAAGCAGGAGGAATGGGAGATGTTTCTTGATACAGCATTTATGAAAATGTGCTATTCCATTTTTAAGTGTTTTATGATTTTATTAATTCCCTCTCTTTCGAATCATCTATTTCTTTTGAAGGAATTTCTATTCTTTTTCTTGTAATCTATAATGTACTTTTACCTTCCAACTAGGCACCAATAATTGACTTATATATTGTCATAAATTTCTTTAACAAAAGTCTATATAACTTAAATTAACATTTTTTAAGGCAGCACTAAGTGTGCAAACTTTCAGTCGCCATTTCAAATGTACCTGACCAATAAGACTATAAGAAAATGTACTTATCATTAAAAATACTTAAATAATAACTTATAGAGTAGCTGTGCTCCAAAAGGTTCCTTGATATAGAAAATTTAAAGACCAGTCATTTAGGAAGCAGATTTATTGTGAGTTTCTAGGTTAAATCTAACCCAAACTCTCTTAAAATGATGCTCATGCAGTTTCACAGATGTAACAGATATGTTCACTGAAAGAAGATTTCAATCCATACTGTGTTATTGTTGAAGTAAATTTGTCAATTAAAATTGGATTTTTAGAACAGAAAAGGCACTTTTGGTAAATTTAAGCTGGAGAGAATATTCTGATAATTACAATTATTCTATGTCATTGTTTCTTTACTCTCTTCTCCATACTCTACTTAATGAAAGAACAAAAACTGGCAAGATTTAAAAAATAATCAGAATAAATGTAGGGTTTTCCCCTAAACTAACAAATGCATACCTTAACAGTAGATGTAAATGTGAGTACTGACTTTTTATTTTCTAAAAGTTAATATATTTCCTCAAGTATTTTGCAAGAAGGGAAAAGTTTTCTGTATAAACTGCTAACAAACAACTTAGAACACTGAGGGTGTTTTTCATTTATTTTTCCTTCTTTGCTCAGTGGCTAAAAATAGCATAGAAATTTACAGTTTGACTGTCTTCTTAAAATTAACTGATATCCATTTTTCCTGAATACTACAAGTAAAAACTGCTTCACTTACCAAATCATGTGTAATGTTAGTTACCACAGTCAAGAGGAAGGATTTTGTGCCAGCTGTCTAAATTTATACTCAGCCATGAAATTAATACTCCAGGTGAAATGTATTTTTCCTCTCACTTCTCTCTACTGAGGTAGACAACTGTACACTCAGCATTGGATGAGTGAATTCTTAGGACTCCTCCACAAGATTAATATTTTAATGCTCAGTCACTGTATGCTCTTTATAAGAAGCCCTTTGAAGATCAAGATTCTATTGCCTTAAGAAATGTACAAACAAACAAGATCTATAGCATAAAAGGATGAGCAAAGACAAAGGACACAGCAAGACTTAGTGGTCTCTAGCAGAGCAAGTTCCTGCCAGAAACATAAACAGAACTCAGTAATTCCAGCACATGGCCAGACCCATTGGTTTCATATACACTAAATTTCTAGGTAACAAAGAAATTGTAACTATATAGAAGCTGACTCAAAAATTTTAATTAAGCATCAGCCTGTCTGTGCTTTTGCACAGCTTCCAATGGCACTGCAGCACTACACCTCTGCAGCTACCTGCTGATGGCTGTGCATCAAGCAATTTCCTCAATCTGGGACCTTCGTGCAGGTGGCTTCAGCACACAAATGTATTTTGTATGATATGTGTATCAAATGTAAATGGTATGATGTTTTGATGCAATTGACTTACTGGATTTTCAAGAAGCCTTCAAAAGCCTCTTCCTTGGTCATTATTACATTACTTTTTTTTTTTTTTTTTAATAAAGAC